>WNWU01000044.1:8453241-8490638 GCA_012654045.1 Ptyas mucosa
ATTCCATTCCATTCCATTCCATTCCATTATCTATTCTATTCTATTCTATTCTATTCTATTCTATTCTATTCTATTCTATTCTATTCTATTCTATTCTATTCCATTCCATTCCATTCCATTCCATTCCATTCCATTCCATTCCATTCCATTCCATTCCATTCTCTAATCTATTCTAATCTATTCTATTCTATTCTTATTCTTATTCTTATTCTTATTCTTATTCTTATTCTTATTCTTATTCTTATTCTTATTCTTATTCTTATTCTATTCTTCTATTCTACTCTCTCTACCCTATCCTATCCTACTGTGTTTGGAAAACTGCTGAGAGTTTTTGAAAATAGAGCAGCATCTAAATAATCAACAGTCATGAAAGACTGACATAATTGTGACTCCTGCAATTGCAGGTAGAGAATATAGATAGATAGATAGAAAGAAAGAGACAGACAGACCATTTGACCTAGTGGTTAAGGTGCTGGCCTTACCAGGAGACGGAGAGTTCTAGTCCCGCCTTAGGTGGGTGATGTTGGGCCAGTCCCTCTTAAATCAGCCCAAATCAGCTACCTCACAGGGGGGTTGTTGTGGAAAAAATTGAAGGAGGACTATTAGGTACACTCGCTGTCTTGAGGTAACTTATAGAGTAATAAAGGTGGGATTAAAAATGCAACGAAGAAATGCCCTGAGTTGTAAAATCGTTTCTCTCTTCATCTTTGACACCTTCGGTTGCTTTCAGCCCCCTCCAAAGCTGCCAAGCAGAGTCTTCAGTCCAGAATTCCAAGATTTTGTGAACAAATGGTGAGTTCGGTCTCCAGACTCTTTCCTTTTGGGGTGAGGGGTAGGTGTCAACGAAAATGCAGTGGGGAGATCATCTCTCTGAAAAGGCATTTTGGTAAACTAATAAAACGAGGCGTTTCTGCCTTTCTGGACTACACTTGCTCACAATTTAACACGATGGCACATGATTTTCAAGATTTATTTATTTTAATTTTAATTTTTTTTGTCCTTCAATAGTTTTTTGAGTGATATGCTGGGATGCACACTCCAGCAATGTGGCCAGGGCAGAATCCAAAACCAATGCTATTTCGTTCAAATAAAATGTGGGAATTATTGACCATGACTTGAGCTGAGATTGTGCCCATACATCAGGGGTGAAATGCTCCCGGTTCAGACCGGATCAGGCGATCCGGTAGCGATTGTGGCAGGTGGTTCAGAGAACCGGTAGCGATGGCAGCGCAAGGCTCCGCCCACCCGCCTGGGTGTCATTACTTCCTGGTTTTAACCAGGAAGTAATGTGTTTTTTACTATCTGTGCATGTGCAGGTTTTGAGCATGCGCAGAGGGTCTGTGCGTGCATGTAATGCATGCGTGGCGTGTGCACTTCTGAACTGGTAAGGAAATTAAGTAGATATAACTTAATCTGCCATATATATATAATTAAGTTATATAGATATAACTTAACCTGCCATATATATATATATATATATATATATATATATATATATATATATAATCATCATCAAAAAATCCAAGAAATTCTCATCACTTTTAGGTACATCAGATCAGTATGATGGTTTCTTTGAACATAGTTAAATTTTGCTGCACTTGTCTGTAAAATTAGGCAGGTTTTGGCCACCCATCAATGATCTCATCCCTAATTATAATACACTATTATGTCTTCTTCTGCCGTTTGTTTTATTTTAATGTTTTAATTTTATTCTGGTCTGTGACCGTAATGAAAGCTGGACCGTGCATTTAAGCTTCGTATTTTGGCTTGTCGTTCATTTGGCTTTTGCATGGAATCCAGAACTACAGGCCTCCAATTTAACATATACAACAACCATGCTTGTAAGTCCATGTGGGTGTGTTTGTGTGATTGTGTTGGGCTCCTGTACATCAGCTGCAGTGTATAACTTCTCCTTTTTGACAGCTTGATCAAGAATCCGGCTGAGAGAGCAGATCTAAAACAGCTTATGGTGAGTGAATTCTTCCTGGTTTTTTTGAAAGATGCATATTGCAAGGTTCTTCCCCTTGGAATCTACTGGTTTCATTAACATGCTAAAGTGGTTTCATTAAAGACTTAGAAAGTCAACATGAACAACTTCCAAATGGGGTTGCTTTTAATCCTGATTTGGTTGGGGTGGATTTAGGGCATTGTATAAATGCTCTCCATTTATCTAAGCCTGAGTTAATTGTGAAACCCCTGGTAATAGCTTATTTGGTAACCTGTTCTGCCCCATTCATTCTCTCTCTCTCTCTTTCTCACACACACACGCACACGTACGTAAGTGTAATTCATTAATGTTCCTCAGCAATTCCCTGCACCCAGCCTCAGCACTGTCCCAAATAAGTCCAGCCACAAGCAGGCCAGGGTTAGTCCACAAGGCAATGATCGATAGTCCATAAAACAATGGAAAGTTGCTCCAATAAATAAGTCCACCAAACAAACTGCTGAACCACCAGTTTAGCCAGTTTAGTCCACCTGGCTAAACTGAAATACACCCACGAGAGCTCACTTGGCGAGAGAAGTTCAGAGTCTACAAAACACAAAGTCAAGCAGAAAGCACAAGGAACAAACACACACAGCCATAAACCAAACACCTTGTTCCCCTCTGCCTGCTGCAATAAACAGCTTTCTGGTCAGCCCATCAAGACAGGCAGGGCCTTCTCCAAAGTAATCTGGCAGATCTCCATTGCTCTTGTCTTTTCTCTGCTCTGCGTGCTCTCGGATCCAGCATGGAAGGCAGCTCCTCCTCTTCTTCTTCACTGACCATCCACCCCTGCAAGCTGTCCCCAGCCCGAAGCCCCCTGTCTTTCAAATGGCTATTCATAGTCATTAATTAACTCAGTTCCTGACGTGCCAGGAATGAGCTCATCCTCCCTTGAGCCGACCTCGGAGGAAGAATCTGAGGAGTCCTTGAAGGGAGATATCATATAAGTAGGTTAAGCAAATTGCGTGGAACTCAGCCTTGGAGAAGTTCCAGATGGTTCTCTTGGGGTGGCTGTGATAGGCAAGAGCCCTGTGGCAGCTACTTGTGAATGGGGAAGACCTTTCATTACTGGCTAACCATAGTGTTCCTCAACCGTGGCAAATCTAAGATGTGAGGACTTCAACTCCTATGCTGGCTGGAGAATTCTGGGAGTTGAAGTCCACTCATCAAAACAGTGTCTAAGGTTAAGAGAAACAGTTGCAGAAGAATATAATCTAGCTAAACTATGCAGCAACCATTCAGGGAAAAAGGGACGTGGTGGCTCAGTGGCTAAGATGCTGAGCTTGTTCAGCGGTTCAAATCCCTAGTGCCGCATAATAGGGTGAGCTCCCGTTACTTGTCCCAGTTTCTGCCAACCTAGCAGTTCAAAAGCACGTAAAAAATGCAAGTAGACAAATAGGGGCCACCTTTGGTGGGAAGGTAACAGCGTTCCGTGCGCCTTTGGCATTGAGTCATGCCGGCCACATGACCACAGAGACGTCTTCGGACAGCGCTGGCTCTTCGGCTTTGAAACGGAGATGAGCACTGCCCCCTAGAGTCAGGAACAATTAGCATGTATGTGCGAGGGGAACCTTTACCTTTACCTTATTTAGGGAAAAGAAGACAACTCACAGGTGGGAAAAGAGAAGGAAGGAGAAAGAGAAAAACACCCCCCTCCCTGTTATTAAGTTTCTGTTATTATACCCTTGAACAAGAAATAAATAGCATTTCTGGAATCCTTGCTTTATCTCCTTGGTAGTCCCAATACTTCCTTAACCACGTTTACAGACAATCCTTGACTTATGACCACAATTGAGCCCCAAATTTCTATTGATAAGCGAGACAGTTACTAAGTGAGTTTTGCCCCATTTTACAACCTTTCATCTGTGCAGTGTTTAAATTAGTAACACGGTTGTTAAATAAACCTGGCTTCCCCATTGACTTAGCTTGTCAGGTCACAAAAGAGGGTCAAAAGGTCACAAAAGGGGACCTGACCCCAGGACACAGCAACCGTCATAAATGTGATGTCACTTGTCAAGCGTCCGAATGTAAATTGCATGACCATGGGGACACAGCAAAGGCAGCGTGGAAAATGGTCATAAGTCACTCTTTTCAGTGCCGTTGTAACTTCTATTGGTCACTAAATGAACTCTGGTAAATTGAGGACTACCTATACAATCGTCTTGTGTTTCAGCAACTTGGAGATGTGGTGGCACTGTGGTTAGAATGCAGTATTTTTTTTTAAAATTTGATTTATATGCCGCCCTTCTCCGGAGACTCAGGGCAGCTTACAATGCATTAAGCAATAGCCTTCATACTTTTGTATATTTTTTAATACAAAGTCAGCTTATTGCCCCCACAAATTGGGTCCTCATTTAACCTACCTTAGAAAGGATGGAAGGCTGAGTCAACCTTGAGCCTGGTGAGATTCGAATTTACAGTAATTGCAGACAGCTGGTTTTAATCACTATGCTTTTAGTCTGCTGAGCTAAACCAGGCTCCCTGGTATTGCAGGCTAACTCTGCCCACTCCCAGGAGTTCGATCCTGACCAGTTCAAGGTTGACTCAGCCTTCCATCGTTCCGAGGTCACAAAAGGAGAACACAGATTTTTGGTTAACTCTGCAAATCACAGAGGGCTATAAGGCACTATGAAGTCTATAAGTCTATAAGTCTAAGTGCGAGTGCTATTCTATTCTTATTCTAGTCTAGTCTAGTCCGGTACATATTCTATCCCTATCCCATCCCGTTCTGTCCCGTCCCATTTCATCTCCTCTATACTCTACTCTACTCTCATGGTGGCACAGTGGTTAGAATGCAGTATTGCAGGGTAACTCTGCCGACTGCCAGCAGTTCAATCCTGACCAACTCAAGGTGTATCACTAAATGTCTATGGAGATTCTGTCATCCAGGTCGTGGTTGTCCCAAGGGTGCTTTTTGAAGAGGCAAGTGGACTTCCTGGTTTTTCTTCTGAAGATGTTTCACTTCTCATCCAAGAAACTTCTTCAGCTCTGACTGGATGACAGGGATAGATATCTACCTTCAGTCAGAGCTGAAGAAGCTTCTTGGATGAGAAGCGAGACGTCTTCAAAGAAAAACCAGAAAGTCCACTTGCCTCTTCAAAAAGCACCTTTGGGACGACCAACTCGAGGCTGACTCAGCCTTCCCTCCTTCCGAGGTCTGTAAAACGAGGACCCAGATTGTTGGGGGCAAAGCGGCTGACTCTGTAAACGGCTTAAGGGAGGGGCTGTAAAGCACTGTGAAGAGGTATATAAGTCTAAGTGCTATTGCTATTGTCTTTTCTCCTTGCCAGGTCCACATTTTCATTAAAAGATCGGAAGCAGAAGAGGTGGACTTTGCGGGCTGGCTGTGCTCCACCATCGGCCTCAACCAGCCCAGCACCCCAACCCACGTTGGCGGGCTCTGAGCCCGCACGCTGGACACGGTACGAAGACTCCCACCGGCTGTCGCTGCTGCTATGCAACTTCCATTCCATGGGGAGGCCGACTCGGAACTGCTCACTCCAGACCCATCGATGCGCACCAGGGGTTGGGGAGCATGGCTTGTGTGGCACATCGGTGTTCCCAGCCACCTCCCGCTGTTTAGAGCCATGCTGTTCTGGTTCCCCCCTCCCCTTCCCCCCTTTTTCCTGTCTACTCTCAAAAGTATTCTGCTGTTCCCCCACCACTGTCCCGCTTCCGTGCTGCGCCTTTCTCAGCTTGTCGTGCCAAATTCTTTTCCAGGTCGAATCCCTTTTTGAGGCTTTTGCGCGAACAGCTGTTGTGTTTGATTCTTAATGACCAAATGTGACGCTTCGAGCCGCCAATCTGCAAAGTTGAACGTGAATGATGGAATGCCTTTCCTTACTGGGGGGACCTTGCTGGACCTGGTTGCTATCCCAGCCTTTGCAGACGTCGTCCCGTGAGCCTTGTGTATAACTCGGTGGTTCCTTTTCCCCCCCCTGGCTTAGCCAGTCCTGGTCAGAACGGTTAGGGGCGGTGGGGTGCCTTTGGACGAGATGGTCCCCAACATGGATTTGATGCCACTAAGCTGAGGTGGAAGGTCATGAAGAACCCTGGGTCCTGAACGGGCGGGCTTCAGCCTGAGTAGGGGGTATTTTTATTATTATTTTTTTGGGCCTCCCCTCCTGGGTCAGTATGAACACACCTGTTGATGCTTTTATTTATTTGCCTTGTTGAATATTTTGGGCTGGCTTGGCGCAGTGTTTCTCAACCTTGAGCACTTGAAGATGGGTGGACTTCTATGCTGGCTGGGGAATTCTGGGAGTTTAAGTCCACCCATCTTCAAGTGACCAAGGTTGAGAAACACTGTCTTAGTGGCATTCATCTCCTCCACCTTGTCTGTTGAGCATGGGCGATAGGAAACCGTCTGGCAGAATCAATGCATTTCTCTCTCTCTCTCTTTACCTTTTCTTCTTTTAAAGGCATCAGGATTTATTTCCCTTCTAGGACGGCTGAGGTTATTAGATATCATGAAATCTGTGCATCCGTTTGTGTTGGAAACTTTCTTTTAATCATTTTACTCT
Organism: Ptyas mucosa; assembly: GCA_012654045.1. NCBI lineage: Eukaryota > Metazoa > Chordata > Lepidosauria > Squamata > Colubridae > Ptyas > Ptyas mucosa. Next base: position 8,459,749 of record WNWU01000044.1, read on the forward strand.
TTTCAGATGTTGAGCAACCGCATCTTACCATTTAATAAATGTCACAAAATCACCTTCGAGAGTTGTGGGTGTTTTTGAAACACGGCTGTTTAAAGCTCGGTTGGCTTTTAAGGTGGACTTTGTGGCATTTTGGGGTGGTTGGGGAGAGAGGAAGTAACTTCTGGATTTAGCTCTGCCTCTGATCTCCAAGGTGTGATCTTTGGAAAAAGGATCGGCAGACACTCCATAACCCATCTGCAAATACTCCATAACCCATCTTCCAGACATCTCTTCTCCAGATGGAGAATAATTGTGAACTATAAAGCATGGGGTATAACGATGCTATAGCATCCGACGATGGCCATAAAGCATAGTGTTTCCCCTACTGCCCCCTTGCAATCCAGTCCCCAATCGGATTGTCATACCCACAGGTAGTCCTCCACTTACACCAGTTCGTTTAGTGACCGTTCGAAGTTACAATGGCACTGAAAAAAGTGACCTGTGACCACTTTTCACACTTAATGATGGCTGCAGCATCTCCATGGTCACATGCTCAAAATTCAGGCGCTTGTCCGCTGACTCATGTTTAGGATGGTCGTAGTGTGATGACTTTTTGCGACCTTCTGCCAAGCAAAGTCAAAGGGGAAGCCAGATTCACTGAACAACGGTGTTACTAATTTAATAAACACAATGATTCACTTAACAACAGCGGCAAGAAAAATGGGGCAAAACTCACTTAAGAAATGCTTAACTTAACAACATAAATTTTGGGCTCAATTGTGGTCGTAACTCAAGGACTACCTGTACTGAGTTTTGGCTAAAAGCATTGTAAAGTGCAGTGGTGTGACCATCGGACACAGCAAACGGCCGTAAAGGCAGGTCAGTTACTGAATAGTCGACATGCGGTCATGAGACTGCAGGGGAGGGGCTGGCAGTCATAACTTTGGAACCAGTTTCTGAGAACCATTTTAGAGGTCTGTTGTAACTTCCTATGGTCCCTAAGCGACCAGTTGTACCAAGTCACCTATAGGAAACCTTGGAAGCAGCTGTTCACTTTCAACTATGTGGAGTATGGAAGACTAGAAGAAACGCACAAGGGAGGGACACACACAATTAAGGATGGTGGTGACTAACATATACTCTCTTTTCTACAGGGGTGGGCCACTATCGCAACTTTACAACCTGTGCGCTTCAACTCCCAGAATTCCATAGCTGGCTCGGGAATTCTGCGAGTTGGAAGTCCTTAAGTTGTACAGTTGCCACAGTAGTCCACGCTTGCACTTGTGTGCCTGCCTTTAAGTTTGCAACTTGCCCCATTCCATTCCAGATGTGCTGCAGCTGGTTTGCTTCTCCCTGAAAATCAGTGCCAATATATGGGATGCCATCTTCCAAACAGCTTCCAATTCATTGAAGTAGCTTAGAGAGTCAAGGGTGGGGGGGATATGTACCGTATATACTCGAGTATAAGCCGAGTTTTTCAGCACATTTTTTATGCTGAAAAAAGCCCCCCTCGGCTTATACTCAAGTGAGGAAAAAAATGCCTTTTTTTTCCTGCAACCGTTTTGGCTGCAGGGAGGCTTGCTAAAGGTAAAATGGGGGCATGGGGAGGGTCCACTAATCCAATTAGTGCCATGTACATTCTGGAATCCCCAAAGACTTTTCCCATTGTATTTATTAAACAAATTTATATAGCTCCCCAACTCATATACAGTACTTTTAAAGTTATTGTTGATACCATATTGTTTTTGTTGATCCTCTTTTCCACTTACAGAGCTAGTTTACTGTTTTTCTTTGAAATCAAAGACATTTAACCTACTGATGCCTCAATTAATGTAATTTTATTGGTATCTATTTTTATTTTGAAATTTACCAGTAGCTGCTGCATTTCCCACCCCTGGCTTATACTCAAGTCAATAAGTTTTCCCAGTTTTTTTGTGGTAAAATTAGGTGCCTTGGCTTATATTCGGGTCGGCTTATACTCGAGTATATACGGTATGCTTCCTGCCAAAAAAAACCCCCAAATCTATTTTGGGGTGATTTGTAATTCCCGAAGACAGAAACTTATCCCCAGCGATAAAAGCAGAGTCATTTTGACATCTGTTGGAAGGACTGACATGCCATCTTCCCACTAGGAAAGTATTTTTAATATTAACCATAGTAAACAAAACATAATTTTTTTATTCCATACAAGTTTCATAAAACGGGCCCAAACCAACCAGAATAAAGGAGTCATATACAGCCATACAGGAAAAAACAAACCCCACATTATTCACTACTTTTGTGCAATTTATCCATAGGAGGTTCAGGGAAACCAACTGGCACAGAACGGGCAGCTTCCCAGTTCTTTTTTTTTACAACCGGGCAGGAGATGTTTCATGGACAGATTATTGCTTCAAAGGCTTCGTTTCCTGAACTGCTACTTGTTTTGAAACAAAGGTCTACTCTAGAAAACGACTCGTGCTACATCATTAGGCTTCAACGCTGCCTTTTTCCAACCCCGCCCCGTAATTTATTACCGCCTTTGGAAATTTGTGAGATGCTCCGCGGCATTTCTGGTTGGAGCTCAGTCTCTGTAGCACCACACAAAGTTTCATCAAAGCCAGGGAGGCTTCAGAAGTCTGTCCTGGAACACTGGCCTGACAGCAACACTGGTACCCTAGGAATCTGATTCTTCTTCCTCCTCCTCCTCCTCTTCCTCATCGCCATGCACTTGTAACTGCAGTTTAGTCTGATTAATGGCCATTTCATTGTCCATCTGTTCAAAGAAAGAAGAAACCGGTCACTTCCTGCCAAGAAATATAAGTCGGGGTGGAGAAATGCCCTAAATGCTGTTTGCAGCAGGTGAGGAAATGCTGGGCTTGGTGGGAACACAGAGATAATCCTTGACATATGACCGTAATGGAGCCTAACCATTATGGTTGTATGTCATCATGGTTGTAAAAGAGGTTGGTCGTGTGACCTGATTTTACGACCTTTCTCACACAGCAATCGTTCAAAGTGATCGTAAAATGAGCGCTATGATTTCAAAATAAATCTGGTGTTCACTATGGCACAGTTTTGTCGAAAATGGAAAGAAACTGGTTTTTCAGCAAAACTATCATCAAACAAAAAAAACACACCTCCATGTCTATGTTATAAATTCTTACATGTATTAACGCACCAAAATGTTACATTATAAAAATAATGCTTGTTCCCAAACAAAATGTAAAAAGAGTGAAACATGTTCTTTTTAATATTGTCTTCCTGAGCCCCAGTGAATCACGTTGGGCCAGAAGATGTAAGAAGAATCTACCAGGGAAAAGTTTCTAAAGTCCTCCTCCTCCTCTTGCCTATGTGGTTGATGCGTTTTCCTCCCCACTCCACAGTGACAGAGGGTCTGTAAATCTCTGACATCATGCCTGCGTCCAGCATATCTTCCATGAATTTCTACGGAGATTCTCCGTTATCCAGGTCATGGTTGTCCCAAAGGTGCTTTTTTCTAAAGGCAACTGGACTTCCTTTGTTTTTCTTCGGAAGACGTTGCGCTTCTCATCCAAGAAGCTTCTTCAGTTCTGACCGAAAGTTGGAGAACGGAAGGATTCATATTCCTTGCAGTCGTCTGATCCTTAGCACTCTTTCAAAAGTTTGGAAGAGGGGTCAACGAGGCTATCTGCATTAAGACTGAACAGCCCTCTCTCGACAGAAGGGGAGAGATATGACATCGTCTATCTCCTGTTTACGACACAGTCCTTTCCGCAGTTCCAAGAATGTTACGCACCCATTTGCACTATTCAGGTGGCTCTGGGGCTGCAGATAAACCTCCAAGTGGCCTCAATGACTCTCAGAAAAAAAAATCTAATTGCGATCAAAAGCGAAATGTCTTCAAGAAAAAACAAAGAAAGCCCAGCTGCCTTTAGAAAACAGCATCTTTGAGACATCTTCAGCCATGGTGGCTCAGTGGTCAGAGTGCAGTACTGCAGGCTACTTCTGCTGACTGCCGGCTGCCTGCAATTTGGCAGTTCAAATCTCACCAGGCTCTGAGTTGACTCAGCCTTCCAGAGTGGGTAAAATGAGGACCTAGATTGCTAGGGGCAAAAGGCTAACTCTGTAACCCGCTTAGAGAGGGCTGTAAAGCACTGTGAAGTGGTATACAAGTCTTAAGTGCTATTGCTATCTTCCATGAGTGTTTCTAAAATCAAGTTTCTTTGCTAGGAAATATTGTTCACCTACTTGGACAGAAACAGTGGAGAGAATGGGGAGGAATCTCCCTCAGTCAGCATTCTGGTAAATGAGGGACCAGTTACAACCAATAACTGTCAATCATTAGCCCCAGACCTGCAAAGGCGCCTTTTCTCTCTCCTTGTGAAGGGGACTCAGTCTTTGTGGCCTCTAAACAGGAGAGCTACTTCAGCGGAGGGAAAGAGCCTTACGTTTACGTGCTCCTCCGTGACAGCAGCCGAGGGAGTGAACACCGTCCCTTCCCGGGCATTGATCATGGACTGAAGAGCCAACTCTTCCACCTGGAAACAGAAAATAATGGTCAGTCTTGAAAAGAAGCGTTAAGCAACGTCCTCGGGACCGTCCATCCTCCTTTAGTGAAATCTTGTGGCTTAGAGCTGGTCTCCCCAACCTTGGCAACTTAAGACTTGTGGACTTCAACTCCCAGAATTCTGGGAGTTGAAGTCCACAAGTCTTAAAGTTGCCAAGGTTGGAGACCCCTGGCTTAGAGGTGAAAATGTAATTTGGCAAGCCAAGGGCTGTGGACCCTAGTGCTAAGCCCGAATGATCTCCCGGGAGGGGAAAATGGCCATTCCGCTCTTGCAATACAGGCAGTCCTCAATTTAAGGACTGGAATTTCCATTTCTAAGCAGGACGATTGTTAAGCGAGTAGCACCCGAATTGACAAACCTTTTTGCTACGGTTGCCTAGGGAATTGCTGCAGTTGTTAAGTGAATCACAAGGTTGTTAAGTGAGTCTAGCTCTCCTCACTAACTTTGCTTGTCAGAGAAGCCAGCTGGGAAGGTAAATAAATAGTGATCTCATGACCCTGGGACACCGCAACTGTCATAAATACATGCCAGTTGCCAATTTAAAACATGCGATGAACAGTTGCAGAAACTGGGCCTGTATAGTCTAGTGAAGAGAAGGACCAGGGGAGACAGGATAGCAGTGTTCGAATATCTGAGGGGTTGCCACAGAGAGGAGGGACTCAACCTGTTTTTCAAGGCACCCGAAGGCCAGACAAGGAATAATGGACAAGACAATGGAAACTGAACAAGGAGAGATTTAACCTGGAAATAAGGAGAAATGTTCTGGGAGTGAGAAGAATCAACCAATGGAACAGAAGTTGTGGGAGCTTCATCACTGGAGGCTTTCAAGAAAAGACTGGACTGCCATCTGTCAGAAATGATGTAGGGCCGTGTTGGCAAACCTATGGCACGCGTGCCGGAAGTAGCATGCAGAGCCATGTCGCCTGGCACGCGTGGCGTCACCCATTCCTCTTCCGGGTTTCCAGGGCACGCATGCGCACTAGCCAGCTAGTCTGCGGGTTACTGGTGCGCATGCGTGCATGACAATCAGCTGGCCTTTAGTGCGGGTGCGCACCGGCCATGCATACAGCCCCAGGATATCCACCCCTTGCCAGCCAGAAGCGCTGCCACCAGGCACTCCTCTATGCCCGGCTGCCTGCTTGCCTCATCACTGCCACCGCCACTGCGAGGAAAGGCCCTGCAGCTGCACGGCCTGAAATCCACGTGGGCTGGCGCATGGGGGGAGAACAGATATGGCTGTCTGGACGCTGCCTGGAGCGCGTGGGTGGCAGGAGGAGGAGCCGCTGCTGCCTCGTAGCCAGTGCGACCAGCCTGTTGCTGCAGCCTGCCTCCACCCTCTCTCCCCCGCCAACTGCTCCTGCCACTGCTGGGGAAGGGGAGCGCAAGAAGTGCCGCTGCCGGGTGCAAGGGGGCGATGGGAAGGATCTGTGGTCTGGGGCTTCCCTGTCTCTACACCCAAGCAGGCTGTTCAGGTGAAGGAAAAAGCTGCTGCTGGCTCCGGACCTGGCGGCCCGCAGGCTCAGCCCGAGCTTTACAAGCCGCTGTGTTTTGCCAACTCTTTCTCGTGGTGGCTGCTTAGCTCCAACAACTGCTTCCTGTTGGGGCCCTCAGGAGCCCAGGTGGGCAGGCAAGGAGTGGCTGGGAGGGGAGGGGCGAGTAGAGGCTGGCGAGGTGCCCCTCAACGTGAGTGACATCGAGTTGGCCACGCCCACCCAGTCACATGACCACCTAGCCACCTAGCCAGCTGTTGCTGGGTGCAAGGGGGCGATGGGAAGGATCTGCTGTCTGCGGCTTCCCTGTCTCCGCACCCGAGCAGGCTGTCCAGGGAAAGGGATTGAAGCCCCAGCGTGCTGCTTCTCGCACTGGCATCCCCTCGTCCCTGGCAACAGCGGTTCTTGCCGTGTCTCTTCCCTGGCAGCACCAGGAGAAGGACTTCCTGTGGGGTTTTTTCCCCCTTCGCACCGCAACGAATGAAGAATTGGTGGGGGGGGCGGTGGGAGCGATCCGCTTAGCCCTTTTCTGGAGGTGGTGGAAAGGGGGGTGGGAGTGGCGTTGTCTTCGTTATTCCGAGGCAGGGTGCTGGCATGTGTGGGCGTTATCGCACACTCACACACACACACTTCTAGCACGCCACGAGAAAAAGGTTCGCCATCACTGATGTAGGGTCTCCTGCTTGAGTAGGGGGTTGGGCTAGATCAGAGGTCGCCAACCTTTCGGACCTCAGGGACCACTAAATTCATAATTTTAAATCCCGCAACCACTAATATGATCTGCCTAGTGACCAGCTGGGTGGGAGTGGCTAGGTGGTCATGTGACTGGGTGGGCGTGGCCAACTCAATGTCACTCGCGTTGAGGGGCACCTCGCCGGCCTCTACTCGCCCCTTCCCTCCCAGCCACTCCTTGCCTGCCCACCTGGGCTCCTGAGGGCCCCAACAGGAAGCAGTTGTTGGAGCTAAGCAGCCACCATGAGAAAGAGTTGGCAAAACAGCTCAGTTCCAATTGGATCTGACCGAGGAGGAGGCTCAGCAGAAGCGCCTCACTGAGGACTAGGAGCATAGGCTTTCCAAGCAGAGGGAAGACCTGCGGGAGTGCAAGGCCAGGTACCGGCGCCTGGAGGCTCAGCAGACTGAGATGGTCAGCCAGTTCCAGGCCATGATGCTGTCCCACTGGAACGAGGCTCTCTGGCTCTTTGCCACCAGTGGCACTTCCTTCCAGCCTTTGCCCAAAGCCCCACACCAGAAGGCCGAAGCAGACCCCAAGTCGAAATTTCTGCCCCCCCTCCGACCCACACAAGAAGACCCCGAAGGGGGAGACTCTCTGCAACAACACAAACATTCATTGCTATGTATCCAGCCCGGGGGCCGTAGTTTGAGGACCCCTGATTTAGTGCAATATAAAAAAATGCAAATAATTTTTCTGCGGACCACCAAAATTTTCTCGCGGACCCCCAGTTGGTGACCGCTGGACTAGAAGACCTATAAGGTCCCTTCCAACTCTGTTAATTTGTATCTAAGTCCCCGAATTTTGATCATGTGACTGGGAATGCTGCAATGGCGCTTAAGCGTGAGGAGTAGTTATAATTTACTTTTTTACAGTGCTATTGTCAAAAAGTTGCTAAAAAGGCGATTGTAAGATAAGGACTAATCTGTACGTCTTGTGTCGTACAGAAGCTGTCTAGTCTTCTGATTCCAGAAGGAGAAACCAAACAAATTTTTCTTTTAGAAACGCCCAGTTCTTAGATTTTAAGGTGACACGTATAGGCTCCCCTCTAATTTTATCCCAGCAACAATCCTGTGGGATGAGCTGAGCTGCATAGGAGCAGTCAAACCTGGTCAAGTGAAGCCAGCCATTTAGACTGTCGTTATGGGAAGCATTTTTGGAAATTACAAAAAAAGCCCTTGATATTTTGTGATAGAAATACTCTGTTTTGATGGAATATCGTGCCTCAGGGAGACCCAGAACAAAGGGGAGACTTGCACTGCCCCCACATTTCAAAGGCCAGCCACATCAGGAGGCCTACAAAACTGGCTGGGCTTCTTTTAAGCTCTGGGTATCTAAGTATTTAGGTATCCGAACAATTGTAAGCAAATCTGCAGAAAAGGAAGTGGAGCTGAGCGCCAGACTTAAACGCTAATCCCCTCCGGAAAGCACATTCCTGGAAGTCTATTTATAATGCTAGCCTTTTGTGCATATGGCTGGGTCTTGCTTTCTCGTTCATACCAGGGTCTTAGCACCTTGCCAACAGCTGGCCGAGCATTCTCCAGCACCTGTGGTATTCAAATAAACATGGCCAACACCAGGCCTGGAGGACGGCTGGTTAAGCCCTTTTATGGCCCTCAAGCCGCTATCGGAGATATATATATATGATCTGGTCCCGGCATCTAAAGTTTGTAAGGTTGTAGTTCCCGACTTACAACCAGGGGTGGGCTGCTGGGGGTTCGCAGGGGTTCGGGAGAACCTCTAGCTAAGATTCTGTGCAGTTCGGAGAACCCCCAAACCCCACTCTTGGCTGGCCCCGCCCAGCCCCTCCCAGGGTTCCCACGTGGCCTGTTTTGGATGCAAGTAAGTGCAGGGCACACGTAGAGGCTCGGGAAGGGCAAAAAACGGGTCTACCGGAAGTTTGGAAAGGCCTCTGGAGCCTGGGGAGGCCGTTTTCACCCTCCCAGAGGCTCGAGGAAAGCCTCTGGAGCCCAGGGGGGGGGGCATCCCATGGTGCAGGAGGCTGACCAGGCCACGGCCACCCAGCAACCAGGCAGAGAACCCCTTGCTAATTTTTTTAAAGCCCACCCCTGCTTACAACAGTTCATTTAGTGATTGCTCAAAGTTACAACGGCACTGAAAAAAGTGACTTACGACCATTTTTCATACCTGCAATCACTGCAACATTCCCATGGTCACATAATCAACAATCAGATGCTTGGCAACCGACTCGTGTTTGTGACGATCCCGGGGTCACGTGATCATCTTTTGCAAAGTTCTGACCAGCATAGTCAATGGGGAAGACAGATTTACTTAACAACCACGTCACTAATTTAACAACTGCACTGATTCACTTAACAACTGTAGCAAGAAAGGTCGTAAAATAAGACAAAACTCCCAAATTTCTCGCTTAGTGACAGACATTTTGGGCTCAGTTGTGCTCATAAATCAAGGACTTTCCATAGTGCTTTCCAGCCCTCTCTAAGAGGTTTACAGAGTCAGCCTATTGCCCCCCCCCCCCCAACAACCTGGGTCCTCATTTTACCGACCTCAGAAGGATGGGAGGCTGAGGCAACCTTGAGCTGCTCAGAATCGAACTGCTGACAGTCAGCAGAGTTAGCCTGCAATACTGCAGTCTAACCACTGCGCCACCATGGCTCTTACCTGCTTGCCCTCAGAGCAAAAAGGTGATCACGTGATCCCAGGACACTGCAACTGTCCTAAATATGAGCCACATCTGAATTCTGATCATGTGACTGTGGGGGATGCTGCAATGGTCCTATGTGTGAAAAACGGTCCTAAGTCACTGTTATCCGCGCTGTTGTAACTTCAAACGGTCACTAAAAGAATGGTTGCAAGTTGAGAACTATCTGTAATGTTTCTGACCAGGAGGGCTTTGAGGGCAAACAGGTCTCTGAAGTTGGGCTAAGCTGGGTTGGGCTACCAAAGGCAGATTTGGTAGAGCCTGAGTGGCGTAGCAGGCTAATGCCTCCTATTAAGGCAGCATTTAACATCCAGCTGCCTGCAATTACTGCGAGTTCTAATCTCACCAGGCTCAAGGTTGACTCAGCCTTCCATCCTTTCTAAGGTGGGTAAAATGAGGACCCGGTTTGTGGGGGCAATAAGCTGACTTTGTATAAAAATATACAAAAAGTATGAAGGCTATTGCTTAACACATTGTAAGCCGCCCTGAGTCTCCGGAGAAGGGCGGCATATAAATATAAATAAAATAAATAATAAAATAAAATAAATTTGCTCCCATTGCATAAGACCTTGGATCACAGCATCATTCATCCAGACAGGCAGCAGCACCCAGGTAAATCTCCTCTGGGGAATTTATATTTACTGACAAAGAAATAAAGGGAAACGAGTATAGATCAAGCTATTTGGCTCTCATCAGCTAGCCATACCCTTCTGGGATTCGAACCTGGGCTACTTGCATATTAGTAGATGTATTAACCTCTAAACTACTGCCTCTCCTCACTTTGTCAGCTATACCAGAGATTAAGTGGTTTTTTTCAGTAAGACCAGAAAACAGGTAGATCAGTCTATCAGGGCAACCTGGTCTACCCAAATACGGGACGGAGCATACTGCTTCTGCTTTTGTCTCTCAGCCCAAATCCAGGGGCTTTCACAGGCAGTCACTTTCGCGACAAACTATTTTTGTGTTGAATTTATATTTACCAACCAAGAAATAAAGGGAGACTAGTATAGATCGATTTCAAGCTATTTAGCTCTCATCAGCTAGCCATACCCTTCTGGGATTCGAACCCGGGCTACTTGCATATTAGGTAGATATATTAACTTCTAAGCCATGGGCTCTCCTCGCTTTGTCGGCTATACCGGTAAATATTAATTCAACACAAAAATAGTTTGTTGCGAAAGTGACTGCCTATGAAGGCTCCTGGATTGGGTCTGAAAGGCGAAAGTGGAAGCCGTAGGCTCCTTTTCATATTTGGGTAGACCAGGTTGCCCTGATAGACCAGTCTCACTGGAAAAAAACACTTACTTCTCTGGGGAAGCCCCCAACCTCTGGAAGAGCATCTCTTCAGAGAAAAGGTCACACACAGAGAGAAGTCTTCCTAGATTTCCCGACAATTCTTAAAACCTGGCTTTGGTCCCAGACCTGGAGTTGATTATACTGCTTATACAGTATACAGATGATACTGTATTTTGGGGAGTGGTTTGTGTGTGTGTGTGTGTGTGTGTTCTTTGATCTGAGCTATTGTTAGATCATTTTAGTCGGGGCAGTCCAACTGTTTTAGACATTACCTGTTTTTATGGATTTGTTGTTCGTTTGTTTGTTTGTTTGCCTGGAGATAAACTAAGAACTGAATATCTGAGGGAAAGCCAGCCCATCTTCAGAAGTCTTCTAAGGCAGGGGTCTCCAACCTTGGCAACTTTAAACCTGGTGGACTTCAACTCCCAGAATTCCCCAGCCTCTAATTCTGGGAGTTGAAGTCCGCCAGGCTTAAAGTTGCCAAGGTTGGAGACCCCTGTTCTAAGCAACTCCACAAACTGAAGAGAGGTGGACGGACACAAAGGATGGCTTTCTGTATTTATGGCCCTTGATTTTTGAAATGCTCTCCGTCGGAACACTCTGCCTGGAGCCCCCGACTATGTCTCCTAGAAAGCTAGACCAAGCCTTTTCTCTTTATCAAAACGTTTAAAATCTTTTATCGTTATGGTTTGATGCATTTTCTGTTCTCATTCCTCCAAAGTTCCTCGATCCTTAACTGGGTTAAAAATAACAATTCTCTGCTGCTCGGAGTTAAATCCTTGAGATGGACAAACACATCAACTGAAATGGTAAACAATAGCACAACACAAAGCCAAACACCCACCAAAGAACGGCCCATCCCATAAACCCAAAGGCAGGTATGGGGTTGAAGGAGCAGCTTGGTTGGCTGCTTTGGCCTGGACCAGGCTATCTTAAGCTTTTGTCTGCATATTTATCAATATTTACCATGTTAAAATTTTAAATTGATGCATTCCCTGCCACTTGCCAAGAATATTTCATGGGATTTTTAATACTGAATTATATAGGCTGGCAAATCATTTTGATTTCAAGGATCCCCATGGGACCTTGAACCATAATTTGAGACACACTGGCCTTTACAAAGCATTGCTGCAAGGAACATAGGCTTTGTTACCCCTCAATCCGATTTCCTATGGCTTTTGGATTAAAACACCCATCATCCCCAGGCAAAGAAATGGTGCTGGGGGTGGGGGTGGAGAGGTAGGTCATTCAGGAGGATCTTTGGGGGGAAGCTGAGTTACAAGCGTGCCTGCAACCCTCTCTTTTTTGTGTGGGTGCAAAAGTCCTGCTTGCAGTCTTCCAACTTTATTGGACTATCATACCCATTATCCTGTGCCTTGGGTCTTACAGACCTAGAGACAATTGGGGTGGGGGGGACCTTTGGAGATTCTCAGTCCTCCAGGTCCCCCCGCCCCGGTCAAGAGGCAACTGGACTTTCTGGTTGTTGTTTTTTTCTTTGAAGACGTTTCGCTTCTCCAACTCTGGCTGGATGATGGGGAAGGGAAGTCAGAGCTGAAGAAGCCTCTTGGAGGAGAAGCGAAACGTCTTCAAAGAAAAAAAAACAGAAAGTCCAGTTGACTCTTGAAAAAAAAGCACTTTTGGGACAATTGGGGGGGGGACCGTTGGGAGGAGGCAGACCCCTTCCTCCCCCCCCCGCTCAGAGGCTGTGCCTTTGGGGTGACAGCGTCCCATGCCGCCCCGCGGGGGGGGGGGTGCGACACGCGTGTGGGCGTCCACACGTGCGCAGTTCGGGGCTACCCCCCTCCCCTGGGGAACGGCCCTGCTCGCTCCTTCCCTCCCTGCGCACCTTGAGGCGGGTGAGCTGGTCGTGCAGCGCCTCTTTGACCCGCAGCAGCGTCTCCTCCTCCTTGCGGAGCTCCTGCAGGCGGCTCAGCATCCTGCTCCCCTCCCCGGGGGGCGCGCGCAGGGATGACGTCACCGGCGACGGCCCTCTTGCCGGCCGGAGGGAGAAGACGCGAGGGACGCGGGAGCCGCCATCTTGCTCCAGGGCGGAAGAGAGGGAAGAAAAGACACGTGCCTGGTTTCGAGGCCCGAAATGAGAGGCTCTTAATGTGTCCCCGCCTCGCCCCCCCCCAAATGGGGAGGGGAGCAAAAGCCAGCAATGACGTGGGCGGAAAGGCTAGCGGCAGAGGGGAGCCAATGACCCACTCACCCACCCAAAGACCCTTTTCGTTCTGCCCGTTATTCTTCAGCCCAGGGCGTGATCCTCGAGGGACAGGGAAGAAACGCGAGTGCTTTTGAAAGCTTGTTAGCACCCTAACATTTGTGAGGGAGGTGGGCAGCTTAAAATGCGATCAACAAATCCTCCCATAATGCCAAGATTTGTGTCGCAAATCTGTATTTCTTCCCCCTGCTGCCCCGGTCTGGGACCAGCAGAGCTCAGGAATGCAAAAGTTTACAATGCTGGATACTTTTGCTTCAGATATGTTGAGATTAAGCACTGCAGTGCCTGCAAGAGATTAAAAGGCCCCATCTTCCTGTATTGATTTAGCCAGGTTGTGGTAAAAGGAACATATGTGCAAGGATTTTTATGGTACAAAGAGGAAGTGTCTTCATTATAGACCTTTAAGTTAATTTGCAAGTTTGCAATGCATTCCCTATTTTGTAAAATCATCTCAATCAGAACACAGAAACAGTATCAATCACCTGGGTGGATCCCACAAGGCATTCAACTCCCAGGCATTATTCCTTCGCATCTATTTACATCAGCTTTGTTATATAGCTGGGAGATCCCTGAGCAGAAAGTGTTAAAGCCAAACACCCTCCAAATCTGAGGCAACCTACCATCCTTGTTTCCCCAAAAGTACAATGCCATTGTTAATGGCACATTTAAGATATACACCAATAGCATATCTGTTTTTCCTATTGATTTCTATTTTTCATTAAGAGATATTTATGCAGAAACAAAAAGGATTAAGTAACAAAAAAAAAGCAAGAAACCATTTGTAAAGGTCCCACATTTTTTCTCCCGAGATCTTGATAGAATTCTTTTTCTGTGGCTGTGATGGAAAGATTCCAACTTGGTAATGAAATCAGGTTTTGTCCTTCTGCCATTCCTGCAACATCTGCTTAATTTTTATGCTGTTGGACCCTCGGATGAATATGTTCATGCAAAGGGCATCCTTTAGCTCAGTCATGCTGCTCTGTTTCTAATTATCTTGCATACTACTGAGTTATGCTACTCTCTGCAAATAAAAGATGAAATGACAACACCACTTTGGATATATATTTTTTTATTATGGGTAAATTGAGACTTTTTGAGCATTAAATCATAAAAGTGTAGAAACTCTTTTTATGCTGTACTTTCACTCTTTTCAGCACCTGCCACTTGGATCTTCACTTTTCCTTTTGCTGCCTTTTCCTCTCTGAGTTTGTGCTATCGAAAAACAGAAAATGGTTGTCATTTCTATTCCTGTAAAATCGTTGTTCTGTAATAACATTTCAGATATGTCAAGCCACTCACGTTTTTAGCATGGCGCAGAATAGTGTTACGCCTCATAGTTTTGGCATATGGGTTCAGTTTAACCATGATTCTCAAATTCTTCAGTGGATTCTTCTTAAGGACTCTACGATGGATCTTCTTCCTGCAGAACAGATGGACACAACTTTGCTGGACCACTTGGTGTGCCTAAAGGGTATCTACCAAGGACCAATACTGGGGAGAAGAGGTCGCATGCAGAAAAGTAGTACAACACAACTCCATCTTCATGGGAACACAAGCACACTTTTATCCTCCAGAGAACAAAAGCTTGTGGTTTGGATACGTACTTGGGTGGACGTAGGGCCTTCTGGATCTCCTGGCTTTTTAGGATCCTTCCAAGATCAGTATTGGTCATCTTATGCATTGGCAGACTGCATTGAAAGACAGATTAGAACAAAGATATAATTAATGCATTATTCTTTTCAAGGAGGAATATATATTGGAAGGTATATATAACATTACCATTTTGTAATAGAAACAGAGGTGGAACAAGCCCAGATTATTATAGTGCAAACCCCTCCAAATGTGATTATCCAGAAAATGGCTCTGGCACTTCAGATATTAAAGCCTGCAGGTGTATCTATGCAACACCTGTCAACTACTTTATAGTGTCGCCAATTACACTAAAGAAAGCCCCACTCCCCTTCAAAGCTCAAGTACTGCACAGCTCCTACTATATTTCTATATATTATGAATTACTAAAAGAGCTGTGGTGGCCCAGAGGTTAGAATGCAGTATTTGCAGGCTGACACTGCCCAGTGCCAGGAATTTGATGGAAGGTTGACTCAGCTTTCCATCCTTTGGATGGAAGTAAAATGAAGACCCAGATTGTTGGGGGCAATATGCTCACTTTGTAAGCCGCTTAGAGAATGCCGTAAAAGCACAATGAAGCGGTATATAAATCTATTGCTAATAGCAAAGGTGAACAATGACTGTGGTCATTCCCATTCAAAGGCCCCTTGAGTTGGACATGCCTGGGTTCGGACTTTCAGTGTTCCAGTTTGCAAAGCTGAAAACCAGGCCAAGTCAGACTCACTTGTAGCTACTTTTCAGGGTGGCAGGCTTGCGCCAAGTGCCATATAAGTCATCCAACTTGCGGAAAGCACTTTCAGTCCAGATGCAGAAACGTCCAATGTGGCCACCAGGAGCGAGTCTCAAGAGATTGAGCTTGTTCACATTGAGAAGAGTGATTCCTATTAAGGGAGAGAATGCCAGATGCCCTTTCATGTAAAACATACCCACAAGGAGAAAGTTATTTTTTAAAACTCAAATCCATGAAGTTTAGAAAGTAAATGCGTCTCAAATGAAACCCACCGCCTGATACTTAAGTCAGAACTTCCACCAAATCATGTGTTTCAGAAACACGGACCAATGAAGTGGAATATCATCATTCAGGGCCCTTTTCCAGCCTACAACCTTGTTGTGAATCCTGGAGGGTAGCGGAAGGGAGTACCTGGGATATTCCTGAATGCTTTTATGACGCCATTGTCTTCATTATAGATAATGCAAGGTCCCCTGCGCTGGATGCGACGGCGGTTCCTCATTTTACCTTTGCCTGCCCGCATACGCTGAGAGGCATAGACCTGGATAGAAACAGGTGTGTAAAAACCCAAATTCACTACTTCACTATTGCAGGACAAACAGATCCTGGTACCCAGCAATTCAGAATTTCACTATCGTCAACGTTTATCTGAAACACGGACCAGTGAAAAATTCATCATGTGCAAAGGCAACAGTGATTATTATGTATGCTCAGTCATTTTTGGTATCTCTCTTCGTGTTAATCATATATATTTGTACTAAATGCTAAGCTCTTTGAAGTTACTGAATTCTAGTAATGAACTGGCCAGCATTTTTCAATTTTTCAAGCCAAATAAAACAATCAGTCTGTCCATCAGTCAGCAATGCTTCTGCTTTGTAATTGATGATCAACCCACCTTTTTGATATCATTCCAAGCTTTCAGCTTCTTAAGCAGGAGAACAGCTTCCTTGGTTTTTTTGTAGCCTTCAACTTTGTCTTCAACTACCAGAGGAAGTTCTGGAATCTCTTCAATGCGGTGACCTGACATAAAGATAGCAAAAGCATCATTTAAAGTTTAGAGTTGGCAAGTGAAGCCCAAACCTACTACCCTGACTTTTCCGTTGATTTCAATTAATTTCCGAGTACATTTAAAGACTTAATGGAGCGATCTAGTTGTCTCCAGAATGACCTCTTCTGTGCAACTAGCCTGTCCAATACCCTCATCCTGGTTGAGCATACTTTAAGATCACTGCCACCCCATCCTAACTGAAAGGCAAGCAAGCTATGTTTTTATGTGCTCATGGCCTTGTCGAATACCTTCTCCCTACGGGTTCATTTGACACCTACCCCCATGCATCTCAATTAAGATTCCTAAGTGTTTTTGTAGTGTTATTATACTGGAATTTATATCTGTTTGTTGTAATTACATTTAAATTGTTTTTGATTTTATAATTGTGACATATCATTCCTGTGTTGCAGTATTATTTTAGGTTTTATGGTTTTATCTATTGTGAACTTGATGTGGTTACAAGGATATTTATACAAGTGCAGTAAGTGAAACATTTAATACCCTTTCCTAGATACTATTTTATAGGCTCTGTTCAATTACATTTACCCTGTATACCAATGCCATTGCAGAAAGATACTTGCCTTTAGACATGACTAGAGCGGGAAGAGCAGAAGCTGCCAGAGCAGAGCAGATGGCATAGCGCTTCTGAGTGACGTTCACTCTGCGGTGCCAGCGTCGCCACGTTTTGGTTGGGGCGAACATGCGACCTCCACGGCACATCTATGCACCAGGTGTCAAGGATGGAACTGTCTTTTTATTGCAGGAAGCCCTTCTTCCACCTTGCTCAGAGTTAAAGGATCATCAACCATCTGTACCAGCTGATGACAGCAGGCAACTGTCACTGAATACAGAGTAAGGCGCAAATTACAACATCATTGCAAGTAAGGGACGTCTCTTCTTGTAACCAAAACAAGGCAGCAATTGGTATTGGGTTTTCCATGCTACAATGGCTTTAAGTGAACTTTCCATCTAACAAAATATAAACATTTTAAATCATAACACTGAACATATTTCAAATAATTTGTATAATGAAGGATACATTGCCAAAAGCACCCTGGCCAGATCGATGAGTTCCACCCCCACGAACCCTCGGAATACGAGCAACTGCCCTTCCAGTACCCCAAGATTCAGCACTGGTCTGGTGCCCTAGGGAAAAGAAAAGAAAATATATATACATTCACCACACAGATTATAGATATTAGGTAATTTCCCTGAAGATTTAAGCAAAACATCAGATCGTTTAGTAATATTAATAAAAGCAAACTTTTTCCAACAGGTCTTGGAAGCAAACATCTTCTTCA
This sequence comes from Ptyas mucosa, assembly GCA_012654045.1. Lineage (NCBI taxonomy): Eukaryota > Metazoa > Chordata > Lepidosauria > Squamata > Colubridae > Ptyas > Ptyas mucosa. The sequence continues at coordinate 8,477,388 of WNWU01000044.1, forward strand.
TGTTTCCTAATGAATCTATAATGAGCTATTCTAAATGTTATTGATTTTTTTGCAAATGGTTATAATTGATTTTGATTTTTTGCAAGCCTGTATATTATCTAAAGACATATGATTGCAGTGGTATATAAATATGGGCAATTCAAGACTAAGAGTAAAAATTCAGCATTTTTGTAAATACTAAAATGCTTTCTGTTGCAGAATCTCATTTTCAAACCCAATAACTCTTTGGATTATCTTAAATCTCAAACTAAATGAACCCACTATGATGTTTGGATTTTTTTAATGTTATCATCAGAAGAAAGTATGTTTCATAGTGGATTACTGCATATTTCAAATCAAGTGTCATCACTGCTTAGGATGTGATAACTGCCATCAATTTTAATATTGAAAAGCAGTGAATTTCCATCTTTCAAATTTTACAAAACACAACTCTTCTGCAACTTACCTGCAAGTTCACTGACGGCATAGGGCTGCCTGCTGTTCTTCCTCAAATTAGTGTGAACAAAATTCACAATGTCTGGGCGAATCGGAGCCTTGAATACAGCAGGCATGGTGACATTTTTACCTGAAACCTCTCCCTTTTCGGAGTAAACCGATACTAATGGTCGAGTACAAGCCTGGAGAGGGAAAAGGCACATTAGTCTTGCAATTCAACTCATTCTGCTGATGCTCAATGACATATAACTATTGCTCAGTTTGGAAGAGTCGTCAGTTCAATGGCATCATTTTATGGACAGCAGGCAAACCGTCCCTGAATACCAGATAGGACGCAAATTACAACATCATAGCAATACATGTGTTCAATGCATCGGATTCTGCATGCCTATATCCAGCATGCTGCAGCATAGTGCATTTTGACTTTAATGTTAAATATGAATTATACTGCCTCTCAGAAATTTGATTTACCTCAACACTTGGTGGGGGGGGATATTATCTAACACTGAGCAGTTCAAACATGAAAGATAATAATGGAAGAATTACTGTCTCAAACTTCATTTCTCACAAGGACCACCCCATCCCAATCCTTTCCCAAGCCAATGAATTTGTAATTTGCTTCACAAGGCCCACTTACAATCATTTCCAGGAATAACTATCTATGTATTCTATTATTAGACCATAGTAATACAGTTTAGATCAGGGGTCTCCAACCTTGGCAACTTTAAGCCTGGTGGACTGGGCTTAAAGTTGCCAAGGTTGGAGACCCCTGGTTTAGATCATACCAATACTTATGTAGTCACACAAGGTTCCACAAGCATACCTCTCCTCTTGCAACTACGAAGAACTGAAATGAAGGCACGTGGCTAATTTTTGGCCTTAATGCTACATCTGAGAGGTAACTCAATATGGAGATTCCATTTGGCTCGGCATTTCGATGGGGTGCGTGTGTGTTTGGGTGTCATCTAACCCTAAGTCAATGCTCCTTGAGCAGCTGAAAGGCCTTTTAACACCCCGATCTGCTGACCTGCTTCAAGAGGCCCAAGCGTGAATTTCAGCTCCTTCCTACAACCATTCCTAAGACTATTATTATTTATTACTGTCAAGATTACCATAACTACCCACCATGGGGTTACTGCAAGATTCGTGCTTTAATATGGTCAGGAATCTACGCTTCCATTATAGTTGCTGGTACAGCGAGCGCGGATAGGCTCCACGGTGCGTGGCGGCCTCCTTGGGAGGACGAGCGTCTTTCCCAACCACCACCCCCGGCCTAAAAGCGCGTGAGGGCTCCCTGCGAGGCTCGAGGGCCGGGCCTCCGCCTCGGCTCGCTCGGCTTCCACGCGGCAGCGACTCCATGACTCCAAGATGGCGCCTGCCCGGCCTCCTCTTTCCCCGCGTTCCCCAGGAGGCGCCCCTTTCGCTCCCCGATTGTCAGCCGAGGCGTTCCGGCCCCCGCCGACTCCCGCGACTTCTCCCCCCACCCGGCCCGCTTCCCTCCTCACCATGATGGGCGCCTTCAAGACCGCTGAGGAGCCCTCGCGCGGCGCCCGTCTCCGCCTCAGCCCCGACCGGAAAAGGAAGGGCGCCTCGTAGCTCTAGGCTTTTGCCGCTTGCGCGCACGGCCCCGCCCCTTACGAGCCGAGTAAACGCCCCTCAGCCGGCAGCTCGCCCGCGTCTTCGTCCGTTTCCGTTCTGATGTCCTCGTCTAGCGAAGATGAAGGAAAAAATCTTTTCCAGCCGCATTCTCCGTTTAAAGTCTCCTCAGGAGATGTCGGGATTATATTCTGGGGGGGAGGGGGAGGGGGGAGGAAGGATCCGGCAGGCGTTTCTCTCTTGGGCGGAGGGATTCCTCATGGGTCCACGGGAGATGGAAAGTAGTTCTGGCGCGCAAGTTCGAGCTACAGAAAGCGACTGCGCATGCGTGCGGCTCCTGGGTAGCTGACCGTCTCTGAGGCGGCGGGGCTCGGATGGCTCCGCGGCGGCGGCAGGAGGAGATTCTCCGCTTCCACAGCTTCCTCCTGCAGTAAGTGGGCCCGTCGTCCTCCTCTAATCCCAAAATTTCGTTTAAAAAAAATTATGGTTTTTAGCTCTCCGCTTTATCCTCACAACAACCCAGCGAGGTAGGCTTGAAAGGTAGAGCTGAGAGTTCAAGGAGCTCCAGTTTAAGGGATGATTATAAAAATAGAGAAGGGGGAAAAACACCAGGAGGGAGCCTTACTAGCCTTGCAATACAGTAAGAGGACGATTATTATGATTTAGTTTATTTTTATTCTCTTGCTAATAAAGTCTGCCATTCAAATAATTGCATTTAGGTTTCTGCTGGGGCTCTTTTGCCTCATACAACTAACTAAAAAAAATAAAGTAAACTAAAATTACCCAGATTTAGTTATTTTGTAATTTTTACAACCCATAATGTCATTCCTGGACTGGTATTTGCCATTCATGGTTTAACCGATTAACAGAGTTGGAAGGGACCTTATAGGTCATCTAGTCCAACCCCACCCACCCCCGCTCAAGCAGGAGACCCTACACCAGTGATGGCTAACCTTTTTGCCACCGCGTGCCAAAAGTGGGGGGAGCGCAGCAAGGTCGCCTATGTCTGTGCCCATACCCATAATTCAATGCGCCCCACCCTTATGCATGTGCCTCCCCCTTTTAGCACATGATGGCATAGTGAGCCCGGTAGGCCCATTTTTCACCCTCCCCAGGCTCCAGAGGCTTTCTAGGAGCCTGGGGAGGGCGAAAACAGCCTTTCCCATTCCCCCGGAGGCCAGAAACAGCCCATTTCCCAACTTCTGATAGGACCGAAAAGCCGAAAAATCAGCTGCACTGGAGCTGAGCTATGGCAACGCTCGCGTGCCAACTGATATGGTTCCGTGTGCCACCTGTGGCACCCGTGCCATAGGTTCGCCATCACGGCCCTACACCATTTCTGACAGATGGCAGTCCAATCTCTTTTTAAAAGCCTCCAGTGATGAAGCTCCCACAACTTCCAAAGGCAACTTCTGTTCCATCGGTTGATTGTTCTCACTGTCAGGAAATTCCTCCTTATTTCCAGGTTGAATCTCTCCTTCATCAATTTCCATTCACTATTCCTTGTCTGGTCTTCAGGTGCTTTGGAAAAGAGCTTGACCCTCTTCCTCCTCTCTGTGACAGCCCCTCAAATATTGGAAGACTACTATCCTGTCTCCCCTGGTCCTTTTCTTCACTGGACTAGCCAGGCCAAGTTCATGTAACCATTCTTTGTATGTTTTAGCCTCCAGTCCCCTAAATCATCCTGGTTGCTCTCCTCTGCACTTTTTCTAGAGTCTCAACATCTTTTTTATAGTGTGGTGACCAAAATTGGATGCAGTACTCTAGGTGTGGTCTTACTAGGGCTTTATAGAGTGGTATTAGTACCTTCTTGATCTTGATTGTATCCCTCTGTTAATGCAATTTAGGATTGCGTTGGCTTTTTTAGCTGCCGCTGCACATTGCTGGCTCATATTTTAGCTGATTGTCCACTAAGACTCCAAGATCCCTCTCACAGTCACTGCTATTAAGCCTGGTTTCCCCCAGTTTATATGTGTGCTTTTGGTTTTTCTTACCTAAGTGTAAGACTTTATTATTCTCTACATTGAATTTCATTTTGTTAGATAGGGCCCAGGGTTCACATCTGTCAAGATCCATCTGGATCTTGAGCCTATCTTCTAGGGCCATGATGGCGAAGCTATGGCACGGGTGCCACAGGTGGCACGTAGAGCCATATTGGTGGGCACGTGAGCTCAGCTCCGGCACGCATGTCTTTGCCAGCCAGTTGATTTTCGGGCCTTCTGGGCCCACCAGAAGTCAGGAAACACGCTGTCTCCGGAGAGCCTCTAGGGGAGGTGGGGAAGGCCATTTTTGCCCTCCCCAGTCTCCTAGAAAGGCTCTGGAGCCTGGGGAAAGCGAAAAATGAGCCTACCGGGCCCACCAGGCCATCACATGCCAAAAGTGGGGCGAGCACAGGGGGGGGCACATAGAATTATGAATATGGGCACGCGTGCATGTGACCCCACCACACTCCCCTCGCTTTTGGCACGCGATGACAAAAAGGTTAGCCATCACTGTTCTAGGGTGTTAGCTATTCCTGCCAGCTTAGTATCATCTGCAAATTTGGTGAGTTCCCCTTCTATTCCCTCATCTACCGTATATACTTGAGTATAAGCCGACCCGTATATAAGCCGAGACCCCCAATTTTACCACAAAAAACTGGGAAAACTTATTGACTCGAGTATAAGCCGGGGGTGGGAAATGCAGCGGCCACTGGTAAATTTCAAAATAAAAAAAGACTGGTCAAAAGTGCAAGGACCTGTCAGAAATCACTTTTTTCAGCCCTCTGGGTAGTCCTTTTGTGCATATGGACTACTCAGAGGGCTGAAAAAGTAATTTTTGACTGGTCCTCGCACTTGTGACCAATCGTCGAACTTACGACTGTCCTCACATTTTACATTTTTGCCCTATCTTATCACCATTTCTCTCTCCCCCTCTCTTTCTCATTCTTTCTCTCTCCCCCTCTTTCTCTCTCTCTCTCCTCCACTCTCTCTCATTCTCTTTCTCCCCCCTTCCTCAAAGAGAGAGGTGGTAGGTTTGAGGAGAAAGATTGCTGTACAATAAAAAAGATGAAAGGGAAGAAAACCAACCCCAAACAAATATAGATATTAAGATAAAGAATGAATTGTTAAACTTTAAAGAATAAAAGAGAACAAATATGAATAAATAGCAATAATTAGAAATACTCATACAAACATACAATGTATTTTCTTTGAACAGAGTATTTGGCCGGTTCACAAATTTAAACAGTGTTCAGTCATTTCACTTAAATTTACAATTTCTATATTTCCTTTTTGCCATATTTATTCCTCATCTATTTTTTAAAAAAAACAATATTACCCTTCATCCTCATCTCTAATCTTAATCAAATTCAATTTTTCACTTCTATATTATACCCCTTCCCATTGTCATCTATTTTTATATTCATCCTCACATTGGTTAATTATGTAATATTACAGTTGTTCAATACAAATTCAACATTTTAATATAAATCAATTAGTTACATAACTATCTTTTTTGTATATTAATCAATATGAACATGAATATTCCAATTATTTCCATGTAATCTAATTTCTTACAAATCAATTACCGGTAATTATATTTACCAATAATAATAAACCAAATAATTTCCCCCATATATTCCTCCAAACCACAACTTAACCATTTCTGCTTTCAACACAATATACAATTAATAGTATCTCAATTATTACAATTCCTAGTTAAATAGAGCTTTTTCTTTTGTGTTTTAAAATCTTGAACTCTCCTCTTTTGCCATTTGCCATGAATTTCCCATTGTTTGCACCTACTTTTTTTGATGAGGAAAAAGAAATCTGCCTTTCCAACGTTAAAAGAAAAAGAAATCTCTCTCTGCCTCACAAAGACCCTGCTTTAGTTTCAGTTTTGCTTTTTTAGCATAGCTGGGAGGGGGAGGGAAAATGCTCCAGCAATCTACCTCTTTGCAGCTAGCTAGCAACAGAGCCCCGGTAAAACAGCTGAGAGCAAATCACGGGAGGCTCTTCAAATCAACTTATGGTAATTAACCTATACCAGTGATGGCTAACCTTTTTGCCGTCGTGTGCCAAAAGTGGGGGGAGCGTGGGGGGTCGCGGGTGCATGTCCCCACAACCATAATTCAACGTGCCCTGCCCTCCCGTGCATGTGACCCCCCCCCCCCACATTTCCCCCTGCTTTTGACACGTGATGGCACGGTGGGCCCGGTAAGCCTGTTTTTTTCCCCTCCCCAGGCTCCAGAGGCTTTCTAGGAGCCTGGGAAGGGCAAAAGCAGCCCTCTCCATCCCCCCCGGAAGGCTTCCGGAGGCCGGAAACAACCAGTTTCCCGACCTCCGATGGGACCGGAAGGCCTGAAAATCAGTTGGCTGGTGCGTGCATGCCCGCTGGAGCTGAGCTAGGGCAACACTTGCGTCCCCACCAAAATGGCTCCGCATGCCACCTGTGGCACCCGTGCCATAGGTTCGCCATCACGGACCTATACTGACGCTGAAAGGGGCTGTTTTTTCTATTTTTGCAGACGGGTCTACTCATTTGTTTTCTTTTAAAAAGGCATTTTTTTTCGTGACTCGAATATAAGCCGAGGGGGGCTTTTTCAGCCTGAAAAACGTGCTGAAAAATGGTAAGTCGTTTATGAAGATATTGAAGAATACTGGGCCTAAGACGGAACCTTGTGGCACCTCACTGCTTACTTCTCTCCATGTAGACTTAGACCCATTAAGGACTACTTGTTGAGTATGGTTTGTCAGCGAGTTGCGAATCCATCTGGTGGTGAAGCTAACTATCCCACTTTTTTCTAGTTTACGAAGAAGTACATTGTGGTCTACTTTGTCGAATGCCTTGCTGAAGTCTAAGTATATTATGTCCACAGTATTTCGCTGGTCTACTAATTTAGTCACTATGTTGAAGAATGAAATAAGATTGGTTTGGCATGATCTGTTTTTAACAAACCGTGCTGGCTGCTAGTTATTACTTTACTCGTTTCTAGGTGTTGGCAGATCTGTTTTTTTAATTATCTTTTCCAGTATCTTTCATCTCTTTCTTTTCTTCTGTGTGCATGTAGTTGCCATTTTGCTTATAGTTATCAAATACTTTGGAATTTAGTCAAGAGAATGGTGTAGAGTTGTCTTGTGCTTTCCTCTGCTGGTAATAAGCAGGAAGATGATGGATGGAATTTTCTTATTTTGTTCTAGTTGCTACATGGTAGATTGACTTTAAAAGTAACAATATATAGGCACATCTCATGTCAAACAGCATTTTAGCAGTGGTTACATTCTGAAAATTCTACTAGGATTAATTTCATTTTGCTCTTTGAGATCTCTTTCCAGTATTCAGAAAAAATAAGTAAATCACTATTTATATTTCAGAGTATATGAGGAAGGAAAGCAGAATAAAACAACTGGCCCTTCTACTTTTGAGGTACGTTTATTAAGTGTTTTAAACATAGTATTAGTTTACAGGAAATGTTGTGCTGTTAAAGGTAGTAAAGTTTAGAAATGCTAAGATTTAAAATAGTTTAATGTTAGATATAGAGTCTAGAAGGAGAAAATAGATAATGCTGAGTGAAGTTTAATTTATTTATATTTTTTAAGTCTGTGAAATGTTCCTTCTTGTTGTAAGGATAAATTTGGAGAGGTAGTGCTATATCTGTACTCCAAAGGGAAACATAGGATATACAGTTGCAAGAAAACGTATGTGAACCCCTTGGGAGTACGTGGAGTTTTGCATGAATTGGTCATAAAATGTGCTCTGAACTTCATCTAAGTCACAACAATAGAAGAACACAGTCTGCTTAAAATAATACTACACAAACATTAGATGTTGCCATGGTTTAATTGAACATAACATGTAAACATTCACAGTGCAGGGAGGAAAAAGTATGTGAGCCCCTAGCCTAATGACTTCTTCAAGAGCTAATTGGAGCCAGGAGTGAGCCAACCTTGACTCCAGCCAGTGTGATGATATTGGATGTGTTGCTGACAGCTGTCCTGCCCTTTAAAAACACACACCTGTTTTGGGTTTACTGGTTTCAAGAAGCACTATCTGATGTGAACCATGCCTCGCAGAAAAGAGCTCTCAGAAGACCTACGATCAAGAATTGTTGACTTGCATGAAGCTGGAAAGGGTTACAAAAGTATCTCCAAAAGCCTTAATGTTCATGTGTCCACGGTAAGACAGACTGTCTACAAATGGAGAAAGTTTAGCACTGTTGCTACTCTCCCTAGGCGTGGTCATCCTGTAAAAATGACTGCAAGAGCACAGCGCAGAATGCTTCATGAGGTAAAGAAGAACCCTAGAGTGTCAGCTAAAGACCTACAGAAATCTCTGGCACATGCTAACATTTTTGTTGACACATCTACAATAAGGAAAACATTAAACAAGAATGGAGTACATGGGAGGACACCACGGAGGAAGCCATTGCTGTCCAAAAAAAATATTGCAGCACGTTTGAAGTTTGCAAAAGAGCACCTAGATGTTCCACAGCACTAGTGGCAAAATATACTGTGGACAAATGAAACCAAAATTGAGTTGTTTGGAAAGAACACACAATACTATGTGTGGAGAAAAAAAGGCACAGCACACCAACATCAAAACCTCATCCCCACTGTAAAACATGGCGGAGGGAGCATCATGGTTTGGGGCTGCTTTGCTGCCTCAGGGCCTGGACGGATTGTTGTCATTGATGGGAAAATGAATTCCAGAGTTTATCAAGACATTTTGCAGGAAAACATACAACCATCTGTCCGCCAACTGAAGCTCCGCAGAGGATGGGTGATGCAACAGGACAATGACCCAAAGCATACAAGTAATTCAACAAAAAAATGGCTTCAACAGCACAGAATATGCCTTCTGGAGTGGCCCAGTCAGAGTCCTGACCTCAACCTGATTGAAATGCTGTGGCATGACCTTAAGAGAGCGATTCACACCAGACATCCCAAGAATATTGCTACACTGAAACAGTTTTGTGAAGAGTGGTCCAAAATTATTCCAGATCGTTGTGCAGGTCTGATCTGCAACTACAGGAAACGTTTGGTTGAGGTTATTGCTGCCAAAGGAGGGTCAACCAGTTATTAAGTCCAAAGGTTCACATACTTTTTCCTCCCTGCACTGTGAATGTTTACATGTTATGTTCAATTAAACCATGGCAACATCTAATGTTTGTGTAGTATTATGTTAAGCAGACTGTGTTTTTCTATTGTTGTGACTTAGATGAAGTTCAGAGCACATTTTATGACCAATTCATGCAAAACTCCACGTAATCCCAAGGGGTTCACATACTTTTTCTTGCAACTGTAAGTATAATAAATAAGAAAAATGTCATCTTAAGAGATATGTTGTATAATTCAAACTGCAAATTTGGATTGTTGATACAAATTATTTGTTCAACTTGTATTCCGCCTTTCTCCGAAGACTCAAGGCGGCTTACAAAGCATTTAAAAACCATATATAAAAACATTAAAAATTAAAGCATTAAAAACAATTAAAACCCGTTCACACCATTCATGGCCGGATCTCACACGATCGCAACAGCGAGATCAATGGCCCCAGGCCTGCCGGAAAAGCCAGGTCTTCACCGCTTTTTAGAAGGCCAATAGGGTGGGGATGGTCCGGATCTCAGGAGGTAACTGGTTCCAGAGAGCTGGGGCAGCCACAGAGAAGGCCCTCCCCCGTGAGCCCGCCAGCCGGCACTGTTTAGCTGACGGGACCCAGAGGAGACCAACTCTATGGGGTCTTACCGGTCGCTGGGAGCTATGTGGTAGAAGGCGGTCTCGAAGATAACCTGGCCCTGAGCCATGTAGGGCTTTAAAGGTAATAACACCTTGAATTGTGACCGGAGACCAATAGGGAGCCAGTGCAGCTAGCGGAGAATTGGTGTAATGTGAGTGTACCTCGGTACATCCACGACAGCTCACGCGGCTGCATTCTGGACCAACTGTAGTCTCTGAACCCTTTTCAAGGGTAGCCCCATGTAGAGCGCGTTGCAGTAATCTAACCGTGAGGTGACAAGGGCATGAGTGACTGAGGAGAGCCTCCTAATCCAAGTAGGGTTGCAATTGGTGCACCAGGCGAACCTGTGCAAAGGTCCCCCTAGCCACAGCTGACAGATGTTGCTCTAATCTTAGCAACATTGAATACATTCTATGAAATATAGATTTAGTTTCTCTTTTCTCTGTAGCTTGGTTTGTGTTATTTTTATATAGCTTTATGGTTGTTTTCTTTAAATGAATTTTATTTCGCTAGGGAAGGATTATTCATAAATCCTGGAGTCTGCTATAAAGCATAATTGCCAAGTTATGCATGTATCAGCATTAAAACTCTTATATTGTCTGGTGGAAAAACATCTTAATTCTTCACATACAGTCTTTATCCTCTGTCCTCTAAGGAGATCCCAGACTATAGAAAGTTACTGAAAAATCTGGTCTGAAATTCTGCATCTGCTACTTTGAAGTAAGATTATGTTGCAAAGGAAAGGATGTGCATGAATGCAAATTGCTATAAATTTGCCTTCCATACTTTCAGTGCATAAGCATATGCTGCTGTAAGTAAAATTATTCTTAAATTTAAATTGAGAAAAGTACTATGGAAACAACTTGTTTCTTTTTACCAGACTGACCTACAAGTCCATTTGATCAATGAAGGCCGTACAAATCCCTTAGAAAAGTTTTGGGACCAAAATGGAGGGTTTTTTATTGTAGAGAAAATGGTAAGTTGGTAAGTAAGTTGACTATTTCTATATGTTCCACCTTTCTGGAACTTAGCAAATTTTCTAGCACAGCTGCTTTTTTGCAGAGATCATACGAAGAAACCAGCAGTCTGGAAGAATGGCAAAATGATGAGCCTTCAGTTTCTGACGCTTTCTCGAAAGAGAATTTATCAGCATCTCCTTTGGCCCTTTCAAAAGCCAGGTATGCATGTTTGTGTGATTTTAATCTTTATCCTTTAGAATATATATTCTTCCTAAAGCAAAAACTAATTTTACTGCCTAGCAGAACAGCTATAATTCAACGTATATTAGTTTCTACAAAATGGTATCAACTTTTAATATTTGAGCGAGTAGAATTTTATACCAATAATTCCTCAAAGACGGACAATTATAAGATTCCTTTTGTTTGTGTGTATATAATAAGCATTCACGTACCTAATGGCATAAGCACTACCTTCCTTTTTTAATTGATGTTAACTGTTTTGGGATACAAAACAGTAAAAGTTAAAAAAAATACAGCTAATACTTTGTAATTAGTAATCTTTGGGTCTCATATAATGTCTTTTCACCATTGATAGGCAGTTGATTTCTTTCTACACAATGTCACAAAATCCAAACATGAAACATTTACAAATAAACCATGCAGTGCAGCTTCCTCCGCTCTGGGTACGATGTGAACCTTCTGACCCAAAACAGACGATTTGGCTTGGAGCAGAACCTTTGAGGAATGGAAATGACCTTTCGGGAGTGAGGCTTCACACTGTTAATTGCAGTGGTAAGTGTCTATGGATAGTCTTAGTTATCCAGGTCATGGTTGTCTGAAAGGTGCTTTTTCAAAAGGCAACTGGACTATGTTTTTCCTTGAAGATGGAAAGAGAGAAGACTGAAGAAGCTTCTTGGATGAGGAACAAAACATCTGCAAGGAAAAACAAAGTACAGTTGCCTTTTGAAAAAGTCCAGTTGCCTTTGGGATTGCAATGGTAAGGTTTTGGGCTGTGGTGGGAGGTTCCATCAGCAATGAGTAGAAGAAATGGAAAAATCCACTAATGTTTTTTAAAAAGTCAGAATCTAGGGTATATACGTATATATGAGTGATTCCAGACCTCCAGACTTTTCGTCGGGCCCTTAAAACCTATTTTTTTCAATTAGCCGAGCTGGCCTGATTTTACGTTTTACGTTGGTTTTTAAAATTGATATTGATTTTAATTGAATGTTTTAAAATTATGGGCCAAACTATTTAAACTATCTTAAAATTATTTTAACTTTTGTACATAAATGTTTTATTCTGGCTGTTCACCGCCCTGAGTGAAAGGAGAAGGGCGGTATAAAAATTCAATTAATAATAATAATAATAATAATAATAATAATAATATACCATATTTTTCAGAGTATAAGATTCACACACACCCCCAAAAAAAGTGGATGGAAATGTGCGTCGTCTTATACAGCGAATACATGCCCATTTTTGCCCTCCCAAACCTATGCGTCCTGTTTTTGCCCTCCCCGGCATGCAGAAGTACTCTCCAGGCCAAAAATGCACCCATTTTTGGCCTCCCAGGGAGGCCTTCAGAAGCCAAAAACAGTCACATTTTTGGCCTGCAGACTGTTCCTGCACGCTGGGGAGGGCAAAAACCGGACATGCGGAGGCAAAAAACTCTTTTTCTTGTTTTCTTCCTCTAAACCAGTGGTTCTCAACCTTCCTAATGCCACGACCCTTTAATACAGTTCCTCATGTTGTGGTGACCCCTAACCAGGGGTGGGTTCTAAATTTTTTTACTACCGGTTCTGTGGGTGTGGCTTATTTTGTGGGTGTGGCTTGGAGGTCATGTGACTGGGTGGGCGTGGCTAGCTGGGCATTTGACCGGGTGGCCATGGCTATGTGTATAGGGACTACTCAGAGGGCTGAAAAAAGTCATTTCTGACAGATCCTCGCACTTTTGACAGGTCCTCACACTTATGACCATCCTCACATTTATGCCCGAGCAGCATTCTTAACAACCATGTCACTCATTTCACAACTGCTTCTCTTCACCATGGTGACAAGATAGGGCAAAAAACGTAAAATGTGAGGACAGTCGTAAGTTCGAGGACTGGTCAAAAGTGCGAGGACCAGTCAAAAATAACTTTTTCAGCCCTCTGAGTAGTCCATGTGCATAAAAGGATACAGCAATAGAGAGGGATGAAGGAAGGGAAGGGAAATTAGAGTAGGAGTGAAGGTAAGAGAGGGAGGAAGAGAGGAGGAGAAGGAGAAAGGAAGAGGAAGTAGGGAGGAGAAGAAGAGGGGGGGAAAGAGAAAGTAAGAAGGAAAGAAAAGAGAGAGGTGGTAGGTTTGAGGAGAAAGATTGCTGTACAATAAAAGAGATGAAAGGGAAGAAAACCAACTCCAAACAAATATAAAGATATTAAAATAAAGAATGAATTGTTAAACTTTAAAGAATAAAAGAGAACAAATATGAATAAATAGCAATAATTAGAAACACACATACAAACATACAATGTATTTTCTTTGAACAGAGTATTTGGCCGGT
>WNWU01000044.1:8520426-8533295 GCA_012654045.1 Ptyas mucosa
ATAGAATAGAATAGAATAGAATAGAATAGAATAGAATAGAATAGAATAGAATCTATTCTAATCTTTGGATCACCATTCTATGATTGGGATAGCAAGGCATCTTCATCGTGTGGTCAGAGGGATGTGAGAATGAGCCAACACCGGTCTTGGCTTGGAGGAGGCTCCTGGTGGATTTACAGATATGGAACATATTCAGGGTTGCCCAAACCTGTGGCATTCACCTCTGAAAGGTTGATCTCAGACGCAAGAAGTCAGGAACCGGGACAGAGTTCAGAAGTACTACAAGTCTATTCCATACTACCTATACACAAGAGTCTGAACAACTAATGGTCAAGGCAAATTAGGACCAGATAAGAGTCAACAGACTTCAAGGGGGGGCGGCTGGACTTAGGGTGCGGACACTCCAAACTGATTATGTGTTTGATCCCTCCCTCAGGCTCAGCCTGGTTATCTCCTACAGTTAGCAGAACCTCAGGATCAGAAGTATAGTATATACCTTATTTCTGTTTGATGCCTTTAAAATTTTAATTTAATCAGAACTAAGGAGAAATTTAATAAAGGTGAGAGCAAATAACCAATGAAGCAACTTGCCTCCAGGAGTTGTGGATGCTCCATCACTGGAGGCTTTTAAGAAGAGACTGGCCAGTAAATTGTCTGGAATGGTATACCATAGGGCAGTGATGGCTAACCTTTTCCAGACCGAGTGCCCAAAGCGCACGCATGCACTTGCAAATGCATGCATGCACGCCCGAACCCCCCAAATGCAATGCATGTGTGGCCCTTATGCATGCGCCTCGCCCCCCACACATGCGCAAGTGGAGGACCCATGCATGCCCCCACCCCACATACATGCGCACACACTTCCTGCATGCACCCTGCGCATGCGCGGCAGAGACCCGAAGATCAGCTGGCCAGCGGGAGGTGCACACGCATGTGCGGCGGAGCTGAACTGGGGCGATGGCTCGCGTGCCCACAGAGAGGGCGCTGCGTGCCACCTCTGGCACACGTGCCATAGGTTTGCCATCATGGCCATAGGGTCTCCTGCTTGAGCAGGGAGTTAGACTTGAAGACCGCCAAGCTTCTTTCCAACTCTGTTTTTCTGGTGACCACAAGAGGTGCTGGTGAAAAAGGCAACAATTGTCTGGTGTCTCTCTCACCTCTGAAAAGTTGTAAAATGGGATAAAACTCACTTAATAAGTGTTTCCCTTAGTAACCAAAACTTAGGGCTCAATTGTGATTGTAAGTCTAGGACTACCTGTAAAAGATTCTACCTGCAGAGAGGTATGGGACAAAGGTGGGTGTCAAGAACAAAACATTCTCCTTTCTCCTTCTTTCAAATGTTTTGACATGTATTGAGTTTCTGTGTACCAAAATCCTTTCAGCATTCATATTGCCAAGTTCCTGGGAAAACAAAGGTGTTTAAAAAGAAGAAGAAAGTGGGGAGGGGGAGGGGTGTTGGATCACATTACAAACCACAAAATACCTCTGTGGCTCATCCCACAGACTTCAGTTGTGGCACAAGGGAAAGAGGAATGTGTGTATGTATCTGTGGAAGGCGGCTGAGCCAGGCAGAAGTCTCTCCTGCTTATTTTTTCAGCTTTCTTTCTTCGCCAATTTTCAGAGCAAATATGCAACTTTTGTTGTGTCAATATAGGGAGAAACTGTAAAAAGATGGCCCCAAAGGACCTGTCCATTAACAGAGGGAAGGGAATTCTCCACTCCTTCCTTCCTCAGCTCCTGCGTGGAGCAGAGCATGCATAAAAACGCAAAGGCGCCATTTTTGGGATGGATGGGTCATGGGAGAGCCTTTGGCTGCTGAAGTTCAGCCCGGTTCTCCTCTATAATTGCTCCAAAAATAGACTTCACCGTTTCTTTGGCACATTGGTGTTGACCTGAATTCATTCCCAGCCGGCCTCGTTTCCTTAAAATAAAGGCAGGCTCACAGTTGCCTGACAAAGATTTAGCACGCTGCGCTTCCTTGGTTCAAATCTAATCCAAGGACCATTAAGCTTGAAATGGGAGAGAGGCGGACAGCCCCGTTTGGAGAATACCCTGAGCAAAGGCACGGCTGTTCTCTTCCGCCTGATGCCATGCAAAAAAGGAAAAGCCAGGCTAGTATGAAACAATTCCACACACTCACTCACACACACACAATTCAAAAATCAGCCATGCAGATGTGCATATTTCACTTTGCTTGGCTGGGGGTGGGGGTTGGGGTCCAGCCATTCCCCCCTAGTGGGACTCCTCTATGCACAGTCCAGTAAAAGTTGTGGAGAAGTACCTCCCGCTCAGTCTTTCAAAAGGAGAAGCAGTTCCCTTCCCATTCCATTTCCTCCATTTCTTCATTCTACAATCCTCCATCTTGTTGAGAGGTTCACAATCTTTCTGTTAGATCAGGTGCAGGGAAAGAAGACGCGAGCAGCGGTGGTCCATTCAGCACTTTATTCAGCTCAGCAACAGACTGGCGGCTGCGCTGCCGGAGCTCTCTTTTATAGCGCTCCGGCAGGCTGAGCCGCCCAGTGATAGTAGTTCATTTTTCCCGCCGGTGGATTAGCCAATCCCCGACGGATGTCCTTAAAAGGACATAACACCCCTCCCCTCCTAGTTCGTAGTCTGTCCATCACAATCAATAAATGTTACGTATTCGCGCAGGTAGGCAGGACGTCTGATGGTCCTGGCTGGCCTGCGCAGTACCATTTGAGCTTCACCGCCTACCCGAGCAGGTGGAGCTCCTGTTCCCTCCGGTTCCCACCTTGGGACTGTCCGGAATTCAGCCGTCGAGTGTGCGGGCCCTGCCCCAGCACCTCCGGCTGCGTCTCGAAGTTCTTCCCACTGGTAACGCCGGTCCTCTCCCTATCCTGGATGCTGGATGCCTCGCATTTGAAGTAAGTTGGGGCCCATTGTTGGAAATCAGCACATCCGGTAGCCTGTGGGTTGCGAACAACCTCCGAAGCGCCTTGATTGTTGCTTCTGTAGTGGTGGATGCCATGGGAACTACCTCCAGCCATTTCGAGAAGGTGTCCACTACTATTAGGAGATGTTTCCCATTCATCGGACCTGCAAAGTCAATGTGGACTCTTGACCATGGGTTGCTGGGTGTCTCCCACTCCGTCGACTGGGCATGTGGAGGCGCTGACCGCACTTCCTGGCATGGGTCGCATTTGGTGACCCATTCCTCAATGTCTCTGTCTAGGGTTGGCCACCAGACGTAGCTTCGTGCCAACCCCTTCATCCTTACTATGCCCGGGTGACCGCTGTGGAGGGTTTCCAGGGTCTTCCGTTGCAGGATGTGGGGAATCACGACTCTGTCACCCCAGAGGAGACAGCCCTTCATGGTGGATAGCTCTTGCTGTTTCCTGGTGAATGGGCTGAACTCTTCTGCCATCTTCTCCGTGGGCCAGCCCCGCAGGACCCATGACCTTACTTGTTTGAGGGTCTTGTCCTTTTGGGTATGAGCTGCCATATCTGCAGAGGTTACCGGGCAAGCTAGGTCGTCGTCGATGTGGAAGAGCCCAAGCATGGGGGCTGGGTCTTTCACCGGCTCTTTGGACGGGCATCTGCTCAGGGAGTCTGCATTGCCTATGGTTTTGCCAGGTCTACGGGTTAGTGTGTACGAATACCCAGCTAGGAAAATTGCCCATCGCGTCATCCTGGGGGACATGTATGCTGGTGTTGGTTTATCGCCCAAAAGCAGTCCCAGCAGCGGCTTGTGATCAGTGATGATGTTAAAGCTCCTGCCGTAGAGGTATTCGTGGAAGCGCTTGATGCCAGCGACGATGGCCAAGGCTTCCTTATCCAGCTGGCTGTAATTGCGTTCTGCACTGGACATTGTTTTAGAGAAATAAGCGATGGGTGCTTCTGTGCCATTGGAAAGTTGGTGGCTGAGTACTACTCCGACTCTGTATGGTGATGCGTCGCAGGTCAACATCAGTGGGAGTGTCTCATGATATTGCATGAGTACGCTGTTCGAAGACAGCAATCCTTTGATGTCTTTGAATGCTGCTTCCTCTTCTTCCTCCCATCTCCAGGGTGCCGCTTTTCCCAAAAGGCGATGGAGTGGCTCAGTATTCGTGGCTTTCTGTTTTAAGAAGACACTGTAAAAATTCAGTAGTCCTAAAAAGCCTGAAGTTCCGCTTTGTTTTGGGGGGCTGGAGCTTCGTGGATAGCTTTGACCTTGGTTTTGGTGGGGTGGATGCCAGTTCTATCAATGAGATAGCCCAGGAACTCGACCTCCTGGACTCCAATGATGCACTTATCTCTCTTGACTCTTAAACCCTTCGTCTTGAAATGCTGCAGGATAAGCCTCAGTCGCTCAATTAGTTGGGTTTTTGAGTGCCCGGAGATTAAGACATCATCGAAGTACTGCACCACCCCTGGAATGCCTTGGAGAAGGCGTTCCATCATTGATTGGAAAATACCTGGGGCTGCGCTGACTCTGAATTGGAGGTGATTGCATTTAAATGCGCCCCTGTGGGTGACAATTGTTTGAGCCTCTGCAGTTTTTTCATCCACTGGCAGTTGCTGGTAAGCCTGGCCCAGGTCCAGTTTTGCGAATATTGACCCACTCCCAAGTGAATGCAGCAGATGTTGCACCACTGGAATGGTGAAAGTATGTGCTCTGCTGTAATGCCTTATTTATCATGCACTTATAGTCAGCGCAGATGCGCATAGATCCATCATGCTTCATTGGGGTCACAATGGGGGACTCCCATGTCGCCTGATCAATCGGTTCCAATACGCCCTGGGCAATTAATTTGTCCAGCTGGGCATCCACTTTGGGCTGCAAGGCGAATGGAACTCTGCGAGGCTTGAGTCTAATTGGGGTAATTGACTTATCTAAATTGAAGGAAATGGGTTTTCCCCACAAATTTACCTAGCTTACCATCGAAGACTTCCTTGAACTCTTCGATGAGTCTGTCGAGTTCGTCTTGACGAATTTGGTGGATCCCTCCAATTGAGAGCCCTAAGGGCTTGAACTATTCCACTCCCAAAAGGTTCAGGTGGCTGTACTCGACGATGGTGATGGGGAGGTCGCCATGGAACTTGTGGGAGGTGATCTGGAGTGAGGTTCTTCCAAGGACTCCAATTGGATTCCCTCCGAAATCGACCAGCCTTGACCGTAGGGGTTTCAGGTTTCTTTCTTGCTGAAGTCCAGCTTTAAGCGCTTTAGCTGATGCCAGTCCATGATGGAGTAGATTGAGCCCGAATCTACTTCCATGGAGCATGGTGTCCCTTCCACGTGCACCATCACGTGATACTTGGTGGCGCTGTTGTCATTGGTATGAGCGATGGTGGTCTGATGGACTGCTTCGCTCCTGGTAAATTCGTTCTCTTCCCAGTCTAGGTTGGTATGAGGACCGTCTAGATGACCTCTGGTAGTCTTTGCAATTTTCGCGAAAACGGTGGTTGGACAGTTCTGGGGCTGGATCCTCGGTTCTGCAGGCTTCTGCAATGTGACCCCTCTTTAAACAACGTCTGCAGGTTGCATCTCTCCACTGGCATTTGGCCCGCGCGTGGTCCCCTCTGCAGCTGCTGCAGTGTTCCCTCTGGTCGCCATTTTGAGCGGCTTCCCGCCTTGGGGGTCTGGAGACCTTGTGGACGGCCATTTCCTCCTCTGATTCGGATCCAGCGGTGGATTCGTCGGTGGAAGTTTGGGGAGCCCTTTCAATCTTGTGAACCACTTTGGCTTTCATCATCGCGGCTGTTGCTTTCTCCGATGTTTCCGCAGCCATGGCTTCTTCGACAACTTCCTTGAGTGCTATTTTTTTTCTGCTCAAGAATTTCTTTTGGAGTGCCACGTCCTTCATTCCAAACATGATGCGGTCTCTGATGGCATTCTCCACATTGTCAAATTCACAGTTGGCTGCGATTTGGCATAGGGCTGCCATGAAGTCCTTAATCGGCTCTCCTTCCAGCTGGTTCCTCTGTTGGAAGGTGAAACGGTTGGCGATCGAAGTTCCTGTTGGGGCATAGTGCTCTTGTAGCACTTCTTGGAGATCGGCCCACGACATCTCTTCGATGTCCCTCAGTGCCACGAGGTCGATGGCCATTTCCAAGACTTCGGAACCGCAGTGGGCCAGGAAAAGGGCTCTTTTTCGATCGTTGTTCAAATCTTGGAAGTTGTTGCCCCTCAGGAACTGGCGAAATCGGATCATGTACGATCTCCATTTTTCCTTTCTGGGGTTGAATGCAGCTAGCGAGACTAACGGCACTTGCGGTGTTGCCATGATTCCAGGGGCTTCGGTTCCTGTGACTTCAGCTCAGTGCCTAGCTCTTTTCTTGGTTGGTGATGTGCCACGAGGTTCTTCATTGTGGTTTTTTGTGTCCTTCGTTGCCAGTGTTAGATCAGGCGCAGGGAAAGAAGACGCGACCAGCGGTAGTCTATTCAGCACTTTATTCAGCTCAGCAACAGACTTGCGGCTGTGCTGCCGGAGCTCTCTTTTATAGCGCTCCGGCAGGCTGAGCCGCCCAGTGACAATAGTTCATTTTTCCCGCCGGTGGATTAGCCAATCCCCGACGGATGTCCTTAAAAGGACATAACACTTTCTAAGATGTTTTTGGGAGGGAAACCCCGAATAGAATATTAATTGAACTATCTGCCTTCCATGCACACAGATCTGTTTTGTATCCATCGAAGTTCCATGACCAGAAAATATTACTCCATCTGGATTATTTTCAAAGGTCTCCAAGCAAACAATCAAGCTTAGAACCCCCAAAATCTTTACCTAGGATTTTTTTTGGTGCTCCAGGCTTGAGAGTTGGCTTGCAGACATTTCATTTTAGATTAGATTAACAGAGTTGGAAGGGACTTTATAGGTCATCTAATCCAACCCCCTTCCCAAGCAGGAAACCCTACACCATTTCTGACAAGTGGCAGTCCAGTCTCTTCTTGAAAGCTTCCAGTGATGAAGCTCCCACAACTTCTGAAGGCAACTTCTGTTCCATTGGTTGATTGTTCTCACTGTCAGAAAATTTCTCCCTTATTTCTAGGTTGAATCTCTCCTTGATCAGTTTCCATCCATTATTCCTTTGTCTGGCCTTCGGGTGCCTTGGAAAATAGTTTGACTCCTTCCTCTCTGTGGCAGCCCCTCAAATATTGGAAGACTGCTATCCTGTCTCCCCTGGTCCTTCTCTTCACTAGACTAGCCAGGCCTAGTTCCTGCAACCGTTCATCGTATATTTGAGCCTCCAGTCCCCTGATCATCCTGGTTGCTCTTCTCTGCACTCTTTCTAGAATCTCAACATCTTTTTTATAGTGTGGTGACCAAAACTGGATGCAGTACTCCAGGTGTGGTCTTTATGGAGCGGTATTAGTACCTCACTTGATCTTGATTGTATCCCACTGTTAATGCAATTTAGGATTGCATTAGCAATATTTTAACACATTTTAACAATATATTAATATTTTAACATAGTCAATGCCCTCCTCCTCCTCCTCTTCCTCCTCCATTCATGGATGTGTTCCTGGTGTTTACTTTAGAACAGGGATCTCCAACCTTGGCAACTTTAAGCCTGGCGGACTTGAACTCCCAGAATTCCCCAGCCAGCTTTGCTGGGAGTTGAAGTCCCCAGGCTTAAAGTTGCCAAGGTTGGAGACCCCTGCTTTAGAAGCTATATGGAACTGAAGGTTCCAATTACAACATATACTGTCAATCGCAACCCCTGACAAGTAATGCATAAACATCCTTATTATCCTCCGAGTACAAATAATAACATTAGCAACTGCTTATTGCCTTGAGTGTAAGGGGATTTCACCACTCCTGCATGGAGCATATATAAAAAGAGCCAAGGTGGTGCAGTGGTCAGAGTGCAGTACTGCAGGCTACTTCTGCTGACTGCCGGCTGCCTGCAATTTGGCAAATCAAATCTCACCAGGCTCAAGGTTGACTCAGCCTTCCATCCTTCCAAAGTGGGTAAAATGAGGACCTAGATGGTTGGGGGCAATAGGCTGACTCTGCAAACTGCTTAGAGAGAGCTGTAAAAGCACCATGAAGCGGTATAGAAGTCTAAATGTTATTGCTATATGACATTATCCACCATGAGCCAAATGTTGCCCAAATGAAATCTCCACTCATCCTGCCAAGCATGCTGGCATGTGATGCAATGGGTCCCTCCTCCATAATCGATTTTCTCTAAAATGCTTCAAAGTGTGCAAACTCCGGGGCTTTGTTCTGTGTTCCATCATTCCTCAAGACCTCCTCTGGTGACTGTCAACAAGGCTGGAATTGCAAAGGGTTCCAAAGAGGGAGAAGAAGCCCAGGGCCTCCTGATCAATTTATAGGTTATTTCTCTTGCTTATTTAACTCTCCAAGAATGCAGCGCTGGTGCTCTGTCCAATTACGTTCAAGGCTGCTTTCTTTCAAAGGAGTTTTTCCCTGCCAGCCTTTCTTCACTTGGGCAGCCCCGTTGGGATGGCCATGTTCTCATTGCGCATGAAATTGAAAGGATTTTGTTTGCCATTCACTTGATCGCTGCACGAGGGAGGGATCTATTCCACCCCAGCCTTCATCCAGAAAGAGGATTCCAGGGCTCTGGCCCCATTCCCAAATAAGGAAGCAAATATTATATTTCTAGGACCTGAAAGGGAGGCCGGGGGGAAACTTCTTCAGGTTAAAGAAGACAACGTAAGCATCTTAGGGCGAAAGCAGGGGTGAAATCCAGCAGGTTCTGACAGGTTCTGGAGAACCGATAACAGAAATATTGAGCAGTTCAGAGAACCGGTAGCAGAAATTTTGAGTAGTTCAGAGAACCGGCAAATGCCACCTCTGGCTGGCCCCAGAGTGGGGTGGGAATGGAGATTTTGTAGTATCCTTCCCCTGCCATGCCCACCAAGCCACGCCCACAGAACCGGTAATAAAGACATTTGGATTTCATCCCTGGGCGAAAGACCTGCTCAGTGTGTTAAATTTTCCAAAGCACCAGAAGGCAGGACAAGGAACAATGGATGGAAACCAATTAAGGAGAGAAGCAGCCTAGAATTTAGGAGAAACTTCCTGACAGTGAGGACAATTAACCAGTGGAACAGCTTGGCTCCAGAAGTTGTGGGTGCTTCATTACTGGAGGCTTTTAAGAAGAGCTTGGACAGTGATTTGTCTAAAATGGCATAGGTCTCCTGCCTGAGTAGGGGGTTGGACTAGAAGACCTCCAAGGCCCCTTCCAACTCTGTTATTCTGTTAATTAATAGTATAACGGCTTGCCTCCAGAAGTCATGGGTGCTCCACCACAGAAGGGTTTCCAGAAGAGACTAGACAGCCCCATATCTGGAACGATATAGGACAGGGGTCTCCATCCTTGGCCACTTTAAGCCTGGCGGACCAACTCCCAGAATTCCCCCAGGCTTAAAGTGGCCAAGGTTGGAGACCCCTGATAATAGGATCTCCTCCTTGAGCAGGGGGCTGGAGCCGCTGGACTTGAAGACTTCCAAGGTTCCTTCCAGCTTCTATTCTGAAATAGAAAATAAATTATCCTGGACAAAGAGCTCTCTAGTGAAGGACTTCATTTGGGGCCACTAATTACTCTCCTGAGAAGTTTTTTTTCTAATATTGCACTGGAAACTGTCTTCCTGTCATTTAAATCTATAGTTTTGGTGTCCTGAACTCTGGAATAAGGAGAAAACAGTTCTTGGCTTCCTTCTGTGAGAGATTTGCCAGATATCATAACCCCTCTCAGTGCAGGGATTATGGACTTCCTGTTTTCAGAGATGGGAAGGAGACACCATTTCCTCTGTCCTTGGAAAGTAAGCATCGTCTGATGCCAGCACTGAAATTTCATTTTGTCGCCAACGTCATCTTTGAACTTAAGACGGAATCGTTTACATCTGGCCTAGTTTTTTTGGGGAACTTTGCTGCTTCCTTATCTCCGCTTCTTTAAAGCTTCTCGCCCGATGAAGAATTCTGGAGAAGTTTGCATATCTTTTGAGGACTCCCTCGCCCATTCTTATTCCTGTTTATCCCGAATTTGCAGCATTAGCGATGGGTTCAAGTCAGGGCAGCTTATAGGATCGAATTGGAATAGACGTGAGAAGGCTCAGGGTTTGTCTTATTCTTCCTTCCTATTTCACAGAATATCAGAGTTGGAAGGGACCTTGGAGGTCTTCTAGCCCAGCGTTTCTCAACCTTGGAAGCTTGAAGATGGGTGGACTTAAACCAGTGTTTCCCAACCTTTGTAGTTTGAAGATGGGTGGACTTCAACTCCCAGAATCCCCCAGCCAGCAGCACTGGCTGGGGAATTCTGGGAGTTGAAGTCCACCCATCTTCAAACTACAAAGGTTGGGAAACACTGTTCTAGCCTAACCCCTTGCTCAATCAGAAGACCTTCTAGTGCAGTGATGGCTAACCTTTTTGCCATCACGTACCAGGAGAGGGGGGTGGGGTGGGGGAGGTTCACACGAACGCGTGCCCACACCCATAATTTTATGTTCCCTGCGCACGAGCGCGCAACCTCCTCCCCACTCCTGGCATGTGATGGCCTGGTAGGCCCATTTTTCTTTCTTACCTGGCTCCAGACCCTCTCTATGCATCTGGGAAGGGCGAAAACAGCTTTTCCCACTCCCTCGGAGCTGAGCTGCCGTGCCCACTGATATGGCTACGTGTGAAACTTGTGGCATGCGTGCCACAGGTTCACCATCACGGCTCTAGTGTCTGTCCAAGCTCTTCTTCAAAACCATCACTGATGGAGCACCCACAACTTCTGGAGGCAAGCCATTCCACTGGTTAATTGTTCTCAGGCGTTGAGAGGCGTTTGAATAAATTTGTGGAATGAAAGTTCCACGAATGGTACTTTTTAACATTCACCTTCAAAATCTTTCCCCTGAATTCAGAGGTCTGAACTCAAAATAAAAGCATAGGACCACAGGTCGTTCTTAATTTAAAATCATTTGTGTAGTGAACAAAGTTGCAACTGCACTGAATAAGGTGACTTACAATTGGTCCTCGCACTTATAACCATTGCAGCATTTTTCCCGACTCTCACATGATCAAAATTCGGGCACTCGGCAACTCGGCATGTATTTATAGTATCCTGGGGGTTCATGTGATCACAACTTTCCCAGGTGGCTTCCAACAAAAAACAAAGGCCATGGGGAAGCCAGATTCACTTAACGACTGCATGATTCATTTAACAACGGTAGTGATCCACTTAACAGCTGTTGCAAAAAAAAAAGGTCATCAACAACCATCTTGCTTTAGCAACAGAAATTCTATCCAGCTGTCATAAGTTGAGGAGTACCTGAAAGGAGAATTCCCTTCCTTGAGACCTGATGGGAGAATTTCTCCTTCTCCCGGGGAAGTGCATAGAAATTTTCCTTCCAACTTTATTCATTGGCACCCAGCTTTCTGGGAAATTCACTTTGGATATTTTTCTCTGACATCCAATACAATCTTCTTCCCTTCCAGCAGAGGGAAATCTGCTCCAAATTCTCTTGTCGCCGAAGTTGTAGGAAAGGTGGGTGCCTGCAGGGTGCTTCAGGATTTGGCTAGAGCCGCAAGGTGAAGGTCAAGAGAACATTCAAAGGATTCCTTAAAAACTGGCATGGCAGCGCAGCGTGTGCTGCCCGCCTGTGGGTATGCTCAGCCCGTCAAACCAGCTTCAGATGGGAGCAGTGCCAGTCTTCATTACCCCCCCGGGTTACACCAGTCTTGGTGCAAAGCTCATCAGAGCTCACAACTGGTGCCACGGCTGGAGAACAGTCACCTCTCCAAGCTTCTTGTTGACCCATAAGAGAAATTACAAGGGAAGAAAGGGAAGGGATCCAAACTAGGAAAGCTCTAGGGCTGCAATTCCAGCCAGGATTTGATCTGGTTGCTTGTGATCACCACCAGGTTACAAGAAGACGCGTTCATGACTTAGACTTAGAAAATCTCTATTGTCACTTTGAATGCACTAATTGGCATGCATTAAAATGACTTTTTAAAAAGATTTTATATTTATATGTCGCCCTTCTCCGGAGACTCAGGGCGGCTTACAATGCATTAAGCAATAGCCTTCATACTTTTGTATATTTATACAAAGTCAGCTTATTGCCCCCACAAACTGGGTCCTCGTTTTACCTACCTTAGAAAGGATGGAAGGCTGAGCCGACCTTGAGCCTGGTGAGAATTGAACTCGCAGTAATTGCAGGCAGCTGGATGTTAAATGCTGCCTTAATAGGAGGCATTAGCCTGCTACGCCACTCAGGCTCCTACATTTCGTTGCATGCAGCTCTCAAATGGTCACCACCTCCAATATGCACTACATAAACATGACAAAATAAATACAAAATGATGCATATACCCACATATCTCATATGCCCACATATATTAATCGCACCAATGTTGATATATTTCTTAAATGGGCTTCCTCCTCCCTGTCTGGTTTGCTGTGATTTAAAGTTCTTTCTGGGGAGCCAGGGAAGAAAGTAAACTGCCTCCCGCCCCCTCCCCCTCCCCCCCCAAATTAGGAGCTGCTCGAGGCTTCAGCCCTTTGAACAGATTGAAACACAAAGGATGGAAATTCTCTCCCCTCCAACACAGGCCAATGGTTTACACACACTCCACAGTTTGTTTTGTTATTCATTTTTTGTTATACTCTGGAGCCTACACAAAAGAGCAAAAAAATAATGGAATGGAATGGAATGGAATGGAATGGAATGGAATGGAATGGAATGGAATGGAATAGAATAGAATAGAATAGAATAGAATAGAATAGAATAGAATAGAATAGAATAGAATAGAATAGAATAGAATAGAATAGGAAGAGAGGAGAGGAGAAGAGAGAAGAGAAGAGAAGAGAAGAGAAGAGAAGAGAAGAGAAGAGAAGAGAAGAGAAGAGAAGAGAAGAGAAGTTTGGAATGGAATGGAATGGAATGGAATGGAATGGAATGGAATGGAATG
>WNWU01000044.1:8534807-8553107 GCA_012654045.1 Ptyas mucosa
CCCTCCCCTCCCCTCCCCTCCCTTCCCCTCCCATTCCTTTCCTTTCCTTTCCTTTCCTTCCTTTCCTTTCCTTTCCTTTCCTTTCCTTTCCTTTCCTTTCCTTTCCTTTCCTTTCCCTTCCCTCCCCTCCCCTCCCCTCCCCTCCCCTCCCTTCCCTTCCCTTTCCTTTCCTTTCCTTTCCTTTCCATTCCCAGTGTTCCAATATTTGAGGGCTGCCACAAAAAAGAGGGGGCAACCCTAACCCTATTTTTCAAAGCACCAGAAAGGTAATATAAGAAACAATTCAGGCAGCACAAGAAATAATAGATGGAAGCTTATCAAACCAAGTTCCAACCTGGTATTAAGGAGAAATTTCTTGACAGTGAGAGCATGAGAGCAATTAATCCGTGGAGTTGCTTGCCTCTCAGAGTTGTGCTCCATCACTAGAGGTTTTCAAGAAGAGACTGGACAGCCCTTTGTCCACCAGGGTCTCCTGCCTTGGCAGGGTGTTGGACTAGAAGACCTCCGAGGACTCTTTCAACCCTATAGTTCTATGTTCTATGCCCCTGCCCTCCACATTTTATTCAATGAGAGCTACCCATAAAACTGAACAACTAAAGGTGAGATTTCGGCATCCTCTCTGTTCTTCAAAAGGTTCCTATATATTTAACTGAGAAGATCTCCCAAAACTCACAAAATGACTGCCTCTTGGCTGCTATTGAATCTGCGTGTTGGTTTTGTGGCGAATCAAGATGGCTCCGACGCAGGAGAGCCTTTGTCTCCCCTGCCAGCCCTCCCACACCTTCTGTAATTAAAAATAATCTTCCCTTTTATCCTATAGTCTGAGCAACAGGAAGGTGACCGGGCAGAAAGAGAGTTGCTTGAAAGCATGACGGGTTTATCTGATCTTTTTCTCCGCTTTCCTTGCCTCCAGCAATGGAGTATTCTATGGGATTTTCCCCTTGCATTTCAACCTGAAGATTTTTCCTTCCTCTTCCTCCCCTTCAAAAGACCCAGAGTGCACCAAATAACAAATCGGATGGAATTTGTTTTCTTAATTCCGTAATAGGATTACTTGGCATGGGGTGAAGGTTCATCTTCCATCTAATGCAGGGTTTCCCAACCTCGGTGTCAAGCCCAGGAAATCAGGAGTCCATGCAGTTCAAATGAAGATATACATTTATTGTATTGTGGTACCTCTGTACTCAGGGACACGGTGGCTAAGATGCTGAGCTTGTCGATCGAAAGGTCTACAGTTCAGCGGTTCGAATCCCTAGTGCCGTGAAATGGGGTGAGTTCCCGTTACTTGTCCCAGCTTCTGCCAACCTAGCAGTTCAAAAGCACATAAAAAATGCAAGTAGAAAAATAGGGACCACATTTGGTGGGAAGGTAACAGCGTTCCGTGCACCTTTGGCATTGAGTCATGCCGGCCACATGATCACGGAAACGTCTTCAGACAGCGCTGGCTCTTCGGCTTTGAAATGGAGATGAGCACTGCCCCCTAGAGTCGGGAACGACTAGCACATATGTGCGAGGGGAACCTTTACCTTATCTCAGTACTCAACCTTAATTGTTTTTGGGAAGTGCAGTGAGTACCTAAAAACAGTGGGTATCAAACATTTTTTCCCCATAAGGAATAATATAGTGAATTATTATAGGTAGCCAACACCGATAACTTCTGGCTTGTGTAATGTGTACAGATGGTCTTCAATTTATGACCATAATTGAGCCCAGAAGTGATGTTGCTAAGTGAGAAATTTGTTAAGTGAGTTCTGACCCATTTTACGACTTTTCTTGCCACAGTTGTTAAGTGAATAACTGCAGTTGTTAAATTAGTAATATGGTTGTTAAGTGAATCTGAATTCCCTATTGACTTTGCTTGCCAGAAGATTGCAAAAGGGGATCACGTGACCCCGGGATACTGCAACTCGTCATAAATATGAGTCAGTTGTCAAGCATCTGAATGTAAATCACATCATCATGCAGATGCAACGGTCATACATCTGAAAATAGTCATGTAGCTTTTTTCAGTCCCGTTGTAACTTCAAACAGTCACTAAATGAACTGTTGTAAATCGGGGACTACCTGTACCAAACCAATGATGGGGCAAATTTTTCATGTCAAAATGTGTTGAGTACCAAATTTGATGAGTTTCAAAGCAGTTGAGTACCAAGGAACCACGGAATGCTAAAGCTCTCTACAAAAATCTGAATTAACAATCAAGGCAGTAGAGAAGAGTCAGAGGAATTCAAGGATGGCTGGACTTAGATCTCGTGTGGGCACAAAAGGGACCCGAGACTGATGACGCCTTTCACCCCTCCCTCGGTCTCAGCCTGCTCATCTCCTACACTTGTCAATTTTAAGATGGGTGAACTTCAACTTCCAGAATTCCCCATTATTTACCCTAATTCTTGAAACAATCGTTGCTATTTTTAAAGGCTGGTAGTCTTCCTTATTGGTTGTATTCTCTGGTTTTTAATCTGACAAGAATCTTCCAAAAATTATCTTAACTGTTTTTGCTGAGTGCTTTGTTAAGAGAAAAATCTGCCTGGAGTGGAGCCAAAAGAAAGTTTCAGCTGTCATATAAACGATGTTTTACAGAACAAACTGAACCGCAAACTAACCAATCACATTGTACCCTGTTGAGTTTTGCAAAACCACAGTCTAGGTGAGTTAATCAATTGTTCATTGTGTTGCACAGATCCAGAAGATTAATGGAGTAAATCATGGTCACGTCATGGGCTCAGATGAACTGCCTGATCCAAGGTAAACTCAAACAATCTTTCCATTCCTTAGGACCAAAGGTCTCTGCAGCTTATAAAAATCAAATCCTCTAAACCTTCCAGTGTCTTTTCTAGCACTATTCAAGCAAGTGACCACACTTCGTTGATCTTGGCTGATCTCAAAAGTAGAAAGTCAGGATGGACCTTATAAATCTTTAGACAAGAGACCACTGGGAGATCCCAGTATAGAGAGGAACAATTGCAAACCGGTTCCATGTAGTTTTCAAGTACAGGTAGTTGATTTAGGAATACAATTGGGACACAGATTTTTCCGTTGGGAAACCAGGCAGGTGTTCGGTATGACACCTAATTTTACATTTTCTCCTCCCTTGAGTCAACAGAATAGTGGACTAGGATCAGTCACTAGCATCAACACTGGATTAGCCAACTTGCCATGGGACAAGAGTTACACTAATATTGAAGAATTGGTGGAATAGAATCATCAAACAAAAGATGCCACAAAGGAGAGACAAAATGACATATGGATGACAAAATTTAAAATATATATAAAATTATTTTAAATAAAATTATTTTAAATAATTTTCAATTTAAATAATTAAATTGAATCATTGAATTGTCCCGCAGTGAATTGTTCTGTGGCGAGTTGGCCATGGCGAGTTGTCCTATGATGAGTTGGCCATTAGCCATGAGTTGACTGTGGTGAGTTGGCCATGGTGTCTTGCAGAGGTGGGTTTCAGCAGGTTCTGACCAGTTCTGGAGAACCGGTAGCGGAAATTTTGAGTAGTTTGGAGAACCGGTAGTAAAAAT
Source organism: Ptyas mucosa (assembly GCA_012654045.1). Lineage (NCBI taxonomy): Eukaryota > Metazoa > Chordata > Lepidosauria > Squamata > Colubridae > Ptyas > Ptyas mucosa. Next base: position 8,538,338 of record WNWU01000044.1, read on the forward strand.
TCTGACTGGCCCCATCTATTCTCTGCCTCCCAAGTCCCAGCTGATCGGGAGGAAATGGGGATTTTGCAGTAACCTTCCCCTGAGTCGGGTGGGAATGGAGATTTTACAGTATCCTTCCCCTGCCATGCCCACCAAGCCACGCCCACCAAGCCACACCCACAGAACCGGTAGAAAAAAAATTGAAACCTACCACTGGTGACTTGTCCCATTCTGCCTCTTACTGACCCAGATCCTTCCTTCTGATGTTATGTCTTGTCCAGTCACCTGCTAATGGATGACAAAGTCTAAAAGATTTAGGATTAAACTGAAATGATGTCAGATTAAAACAGACATTTTACATTAGCATTTGTGCCAGTAAGGAGGGCTTTCAAAAAAGTTAAAGGTTTCCCCTGTCCAGTTGTGTTTAACTCTAGAGGGCAGTGCTCATCTTCCTCTTAGTCGAGGAAGTCAACCTTGCCCGAAGACAATTTCCGTGGTCATGTGGCCAGCGTGGCTATATACAAAAGGCTGTTACCTTCCCACTGAAGTGGTATCTATTTATCTACTGGCATTTGCATGCTTTCAAACTGCTAGGTTGGCAGAAGCTGGGGTGAGGATGGAAGCTCACCCTGTTGCACAATGCTTGGGTCTCCAACTTTCCAGCTGAGAGCCCAGTGATGGCTTCCTGGTGCTTTATTCCTGGATGAGCACCAAAAAAGGACAACATGAGAAAACTAAGGAGAAATTTTCCTGACAGTGAGAACAATAAGCCAGAGTAACAGTTTGCCTTCAGAAATTGTTGGTGCTCCATCACTGGAGTCTTTCAAGAAGAGATTGGAAAGCCACTTGTCTGGAATGTAATGGGGTCTCTTGCTTAAGTGGGGTTGGACCAGAAGACCTCCAAAGTCCTTTCCAACTCTGATGTTCTATTTTCTAACATTATGAAGACATTGCAAAAAAAGAGAGATTGCCAAGGCATATGGATGTTGCTGTTAGGTTCAAGTGAGGAAAAGCCCATAAGAAATTTTAAGTCAAAACAGCAAAGTTTTAACACCATACAGTATTTTCCTGACCTCTTCTCCTACTAGTTTTATAGCAGCTGAAATGTTAGCTGCCCTGAGGAGCGCCAGGAGGCAATGCTCATGAAGCGTTCAAACTGCAAGTTGATTTATGAATTATTGGTTTGAAATCTATCCCCATCTTTAAAGCTCTCAGAGCAGCTAAGAAAAATCTAAACGCCGTAGGAAAGATCGATGAACCGCCATGAAAAGGACAGCAGGAGGGGTAGCATTCAAAGTAAAGAAGGCTTAAAAGTAAAAGGATTTTTACATTAAAGGTTGAGGTCTTTGCCACAAAAGATTCCATTGCTTTGCTTCTGGAATTGGAGAATGGCCGTGGGACCGTTTTGTATCACTCGAGATGAGAAGACTCATTTCTACCAGCCTCCTTTTCTCAAAACTTCCCAGAATCCTCTCCAGTGGTCAACTGGCCCTCATTGGTAGTTCCCCTTTCCCTTGGAGCCCTTCCAAGACTATCTTGACAAGCAAAACTCCTGAAAGCTTGATAGTATGGTAGAGTTAATGGTTTTTTTTGAAAAAGCAAAACATTGTAATTAATATGCTGGAGTTTTATTAATAGCAATAGCACTTAGATTTATATATCGCTTCACAGAGCTTTTACAGCTCTCTTTATGCGATTTACAGAGTCAGCCTCTTGCCCCCAACAATCTGGGTCCTCATTTTACCCACCTCAGAAGGATGGAAGGCTGAGTCAACCTTGAGCCGGTGAGATCTGAACTGCCGAACTGCAGCTAGCAGTCAGCTTAAGTAGCCTGCAGTACTGCACTCTAACCATTGTGCCACCTTGGCTCTTTTAATTAAATTACATATCTAGTTTTTCTATTTGGATGGGCCTCCCAAATGTGTGATATTCAATTTGTCTATAATAGAACATAGAATCACATGGCTGGAAGGGACCTTAGAGGTCTTCTAGTCCAACCCCCTGCTCAAACAGGAGGCCCTATACCATTTCAGATAAATGATTGTCCAGTCTCTTTGGAAAGCCTCCAGTGATGGAGCACCCACAACTTCTGAAGGCGAGCCATTGCACTGGTTAATTGTTCTCACTGTCAGGAAATTTCTAGGTTACATCTCTCTTTAACAAGCTTCCACCCCTTATATTATAAGCTGGAATTGTAGAAGGTCCTAGAACATATTTTTTCAAGCCTGGCAGTTTGAACCTGGGTGGACGCCAACTCCCAGAATTCCCCAGCCAACCATGAAGGATGCCCAATTGTACTTTGTAACATAATAAAAAGAACAGCTTCTTAAATACACTTTGAACTATAATTTACCGTCTTTAATTTAATTATGTTTACAGCAAATTTCGCTTTTGTCCTGGCCCTGGTGGTTTGTTCACTGGGGCAAAATAAAAGCTTTGGAGATTCAGTCTTGCTTACCTGGAGGGAAGTCAGCAGGTTGGAAAAGGCAATCCTAATGGCAGAAGTGTTTGCAGAGAGGAGTAAAACAAAATTCAAGATGGTGGTGCAATTGTTGTCTGGAATTTTGAGTCTTCCACTAGGGATACCACTGCCTAATGGAAAGTGAATTTGTGATCTATGCCAATGTTTCTTAACTTCAGCAATTTTAAGAAGTGGGGATGCCAACTCCCAGAATTTCCCTGCCAGCATGTTGAAGAGTTGAAGTCCACAATTATTTCTGGATTTTGGCAAAATTGGCTCACAATGAACCATTTGTTCGCTTAATGACCATTGTCAGGTCTGCCATCCTCAGCATACTTCACTTTGATGGCATCCTGCCATCAGGGGAGAGATTGGGGAGGTAGGAGGGGGAACAACAGGGTGAGGTGTCAATCTGGAACAGACTGGCTGATCAAGGAGGGAACCATGAGAACAGAATATGAAACTCCACCAAAGAGGCGCCAAACCTCAAAGCCATTCCCAAAACATCTAATTCGCATGTCATTGGACACTGACAAATTGGTCAGTGGGGAAGACCAAGGAAGAGGGAAAAAGGCAGGCTTTGCGTGGGTATATTCAGATCCAGCTTCGCTTATACTGCAACCATTTGAGTTTAGTAAAAGGAAACCTTTCACTTTAAAAATGGAGTCAAGGGTCTTTCTTTCCCAAAGGCTCTGGTTGGGATGAGCCTGACAACCATGGTGTTCACTTAAAGACTGTGGTGATCACTTTACAACGGTGTAGTTCATTGAACAACCGTTGCAAAATAAAAATTGGGTTGGTCACATTGGTGAGCCTTTATCAGACCATCCTGATTTACGATCATGATGGGCAGGCTCCATTAAGTTGAGGGTTACCTGTATTGGCTTTTCTGGCTCATGAGGCTGAGCCTGGTCCCTGACCTTTCTGCTTGCCTGTGTCTGAACTCCTGAGAAGACTGAATCCAGCAATGTTGTATGGGTGGTTTCTCAGAGCTACACAAGAGCGCTAGCTGGTTCAACCCGCGATCCTGTTGGTGTTTGAACCTGGAATTTTTGGCTCAAGGCTGTAACTGCGAAACAGGGAGTGCTCAGGGAGGCAACAACTAAGGGGCTGAAACAAGATCAGCTGAAAAAGTCTTCAGCACTGAGTGATCATGTTGATATCACAGAAAGGGTCTAAGACAGGGATTGGCAACCTTAAACACTCAAAGAGCCATTTGGACCCATTTCCCACAGAAGAGAAAACACCGGGAGCAAACAAAACCCTTTTGACATCTAAAATGAAGATAACACTGCATACATCACTTTTTACCTTTAGGCTATGCATAAAAAAAACTATAGTGTGCTGCATTTATGAAATCAATGACCTGCTACAGAGAAACCACATTTTTATTTCGGGATGCAACAAAAACATTTTGAACTCTGAAAAAAAAGATGGGCCAAAAAGCTCAATAAATCACATGCTGGCGGGTGTCGCATATTGGCAGTTGTGACACATATTTTGAGTGACAGGGGGTCTCAGCAGTGGGATGATAGAGCCACATATGGCTCCAGAGCCACGGGTTGCAGACCTCTGGTCTAAGAGATTGAGGTCACCTGGGATCAGATCAGATTGAGACAGAGTTTCTCCATCTAAATAACTCCAAGGTGCTCCATGAATTGACCTCAAGATACCAGTAGTTATTGATGATGATATGTAAATTTCTCTGACCAGATTGTTCTGCCCCAACAAGTGTAGCACACACACACAGCTCCAGAAACTCTGTTTAATACAAACAGACCCCTTTCAAAATACAGGCTTTAACCACAAATGTCCTTATCAGCCTGCTATGAATTACAGAGGTTAAACAAAGGCTGACAAGGGTTGGCAATCAGCCCAGAAACCAAGTTGTAACAAAAAGCTCACTCTCAAATTGCTCTGCGTAGGACCAAACGTTGTTTCCAGCAACATTTGCTATCTGTGTGCAAACTTAAATAGGCTAAGGGAGTGGCCACTTAACCCCAAGCCTTACTCTCAAGGAGACCTCCTCCTGAGTAGCCACTCCTGCCTTTTGGCAGCCCTGCGCGCTCGAGCATTGAGAAGAGGCTCCTCCACTTCACTCTCTTCACTTGAAGGAGCCTCTGGAGGTTCTGAAGGCCCTGGCTGAGTCTCTGCCTCTGGCACCACATCCTCTTCAGCCTACTCATTGTCCGACTTGAGCACCAGCTGCACAGGCTGCTGGCGCGACACCACACCAGCCTCCTTGTCGTCGGGATCAGCCACAATCTGCGCAGGCCGCTGGCGGGCCACAACACAGATTAAACCCTACCTTCAGACAGAACATCGAAAGAGGAAAAATATGCTTGAAGACTTTTGAACCAACCCTCCTTGAGAACACAACTATTTAAGTGAAAAGGGTTAGACTTGCATCCCATTTCTGTATTTCTGGCTAATCTGGGGACCCTAGGAAGCGATTTACAGTTTGCATATCACCACAAACTTCCCTAAGAAGGACCCCTTAATCCCACGGAATAAACTACAGATGGTCCACAATTTACAGCAGTTTCTTTTAGGGACAATTTGAAGTTACAGAGGTACTGAAAAAAGAGACTTATGACCGTTTATGACATAAGCTTAAGACTGAAAATCAGGCTCGTCAGGTGTTACATCTTTTCTATCCTGCTCTACAGAGTAGAGAGTTGGTCTCTGACAGAAAACCACTTGAAGAAACTAGAAGCATTTGAAATGTGGATTTACAAACGGCTGTTATGTATAAACTGGGTTAACAAAATCACAAATGATAGGAAGTGATAAGCCGCCTGGGAAAGCCAAGGGAAATAATCAAAGCCATTAAAAAGCGAAAGTTAGAATATTTTGGACATCTGATGTGACACCAAGAAAAATACGGCATCCTTCACTTAATCCTCCAGGGAAAAATGGAAATCAAATGAGGCCCAGGCAGAAGAAGAACATCCTGGCTTCAAAACCGAAGGGACTGGGCAAAACTCAGCAGCGTTTTTTCATGCAGCTGTTGACAAAGATAGGATTGCCAACATGATCGCCAACGTCCGATGATGGATATGGCACAAGAAGAAGAAGAAGACTGTTTTTCACATTTGCAACCACTGCCACATCCCCGTGGTCATGTGATCAAAATTCAGATTCTTGATCACATGATCATGGGGATGCAGCAACGGTCATAAGTGTGAAAAACGGTCATGCCAAACAGTACGGAGATAAATACATGGCATGTACTTATGACTTTTGCAGTGTCCCGGGGTCATGCGATCTCCTTTTGCGACCGTCTGACAAGCAAAGCCAATGGGGGAGCCAGATTCACTTCACAACCGTGTTACTAACTTAACACCTGCAGAGGTTCCTCTTAACAACTGTGGCAAGAAAGGTCGCAAAAAGGGGCAAAATTCATTTAACAACTGTCTCGCCTAGCAACAGAAATTTAGGGCTCAAGTGTGATGGTAAGTCGAGGAGTATCTGTATGGTTTAAAATCTGGAGCATCTTTTGCAAGGCAGATCCAGGTGAGGCTGCCTCCTATGCCATTGGAGAGGCCTTCTGGCACATTCTGTCTGATCCCAAGTTCCTGGGCAAGATTTTGCTCTTTTCTTCTTCCCATCCATGCCCCGGAAGAAGGGAGAGAGCAGGCTCCCGTGGTGTGGTTGTTCAGAGCAGCTGGGCCGGCCTTCTGTGGTGCTCCAGGTGCGTCTGGAGAAGAATTGCTGTGCGGTGCCAGGATGATGGCTCCCTCGGGGGACCATCACTTTGGCACCAAAAGGACAGGGATGAGCCTTTTCATTTGCTGCCCAAGATCAGCTAACATCAGCGGCCAAGACTTTGGATGGAGAGAAAAAAGCAGAAGCATTTTCTCCCTGGATCGCTCGGCTGCAGCTTGGAAGAAGCACCTTTGAAGTCACAGAGAGGTGTTGCTTGTGCGTTCCGCACCCATCAAAATCTTTTTTTCATGCTTTTTTTCATGCCCAGCCCTAGAAATTGATTTTATGTTTTCAAAGTATTATGAAGGAGAACATTTGTTAGTATCTAGACAAAATCAGTGGCACATAAATCACATAAATAATAAGTAAACAAATAAGTAAGCAGTTGCCCGCATGTTGCAAATAGTCAATGAGAATGCTTCCATATTAGGGGAAATCTGTACAAAATGAAAATAAGACAACAATGCCTTTTATTGTGCTAAACTTGTAGAGATCTGACATTACTGAAGAGAGAAATGAGGGCTTCTGAACAAAATGTGTATATATAAATGGTAGAATAAACTTTTAGAAAAAACTGTGCAAGTTTGATCAGCTGAACTAATCCTACTTGCAAAAAAAATGGAAGAAACAATAATTAACTCACTCACCCATCCCTAGTTTAATTTTTTTAATGTTCTATAAGGCAAGCAGAAACAAGATAACACCTCAGAACAATGTATTTCATATTCAATCATAGGTTATTATTGTTATTATGACTTATACTTCTATAATATTTCCAAATCTGATAAAAAATATGACTCATTTCTTTGAGATGTCAGTATTTTAATTTTATCATATACTTTATCACTGAATTTTATTGCATCCAAAAACCATTGACCTTACTTCAGCATGCCAATTCTTCAATGATTTGGCATGCTTATTTGGAAATTTCACACTTTGAGCAATCCTTTTCTTCAATGCAATATCAGTGAGTAATTTCCCTCAACAACTATAGTTATTCCTACTTTGGAATATATTTTACTTCTTGTTTGGTTATTCTTCTAACTTAATGTGTTTCAACCTTGGTAATTTTAAGCTGTGTGGAATTCAGCTCCCAGAATTCCCCAGCCAGCTTGTTGCTGGCTGGGGAATTCTGGGAACTGACTTCTCCACATACCGACTGGGGAATTCTGGGAACTGAAGTCCACACATGCTGGCTGGGGAATTCTGGGAACTGATTTCTCCACATACCGACTGGGGAATTCTGGGAACTGATTTCTCCACATGCTGGCTGGGGAATTCTGGGAGCTGACGTCGACACATCTTCAAGTTGCTGAAGTTTACAAACTCTGTTCTAACTATCTCTTCCCTATTTAGCAATTGAGGCAAATTCAAAGCTCACTTTGAAAAGAAGATCTGCAGTCTTTGCAGTTGAGCATTGCCCCAAGGCCTCCTCAACCCCAGGCGAGGTTAAATGAGGGCAAGTGGCAGGTCTCCGCCATCCTGCCCTACTTGCCAAAGGCTGATTCTGCGATGGGGTGATTAAAAGGCCCCGGTGCCTGTCTCGCTGGGTGACGCCATTCCTCTCTGCTCCCAGCACCTTCCTTTGTGAAGCTCAGGGCCATCCCTGAATTTTTCCTGCCTTCTTTTCCCTAGAAGGGAATCTGGGAAGACGCAGAGCCTTAATTGCCAGGGGAGACTGCACCATGTAGGGGTTTGGCTTCCTTTGAGAGAGAATGCAGCCCCATCACCCTCACCTTGATGCCAAGAGGAGATTTAGAAACAGCCTCCCCCATCCCAGAAATTATGTTCTGGCAGTGGCCCTGATGTAATTAAGTTGTTTATTCTGTCATGATTTAATAAATTCCAACCTTCCTTCTTAAAAGACTCCTTGAGTCATCCCCTTGCAACAGGGGCAGCCGTGGCTATGGCTGTTAAAACACTTTTGCATTAACTGGTGACTCCAAGTGATATTTTTGGTGAGGTTCAGTCTAGGACTTTGTGATTTTTGCAGGCCATTGTGAGATGGTTAATGGTTGCTTCCAGCACCCTAGTTCAAAGGCTTCCACCCTTCTCCTATCTGCCTTTTTCAGAGGCCAAGTTTCACAGCCATAAGTAGCAATTGCAAAAATTATTGCGTTAAGTAATCTGCATTTGTAGGATCCAATTTGGGCCGGTCACTGCGAGACCAGAGGTTTAGTCTTCTGAGCTTTCAGATTTGTGCTGGAGCCCATCTTCAAGGAACTTCTCTCTCACCAGAATGTGTGCTTTGGGCTATTCTATACGTTGTATTTCTATGGTCACCACACTACAAAAAAGATGTTGAGACTCTAGAAAAAGTGCAGAGAAGAGCAACTAAGATGATGAGGGGACTGGAGGCTAAAGCATACGATGAACGGTTGCAGGAATGGAGCATGGCTAGTCCAGTGAAGAGAAGGACCGGGGAGCCATGATAGCAGTCTTACAATACTTGAGGGGCTGCCAAGAAAGGAGGGGGTCAAGCTGTTTTCCAAAGCCCCTGAAGTCCAGACAAGGAATAATGGATGGAAACTGACCAAGGAGAGATTCAACCTAGAAATAAGAAGGAATTTTCTGACAATGAGAACAATCAACCAATGGAACAGAAGTTGCATTCAGAAGTTGTGGGAGCTTCATCACTGGAGGCTTTCAAGGGGAGATTGGACTGTCACCTGTCAGAAATGGTGTAGGGTCCCTTGCTTGGGGGTTGGACTAGATGACATGTAAGGTCTCTTCCAACTCTATTAATATGTTAAAATGGTGCGTGGTTGTATATAGATTTTTAGTTGTTGATTGGGATATTGATGGCTGATGAAAGCTTGGGAGATTAAATCTCTGGTCCCAGTGACCGACCCAGATTGGATCCTGCAAAGATACTTTTTCATAATTGTGTCAATTGCAAATGGTTGCTAAACAAGATAGTTGCTAAATGAGGGCTACATGGAATGAATAACTGTGGGGCCTATTTGAGTTCCAGAAGAATTTGGGAAATAAAGTTGGTGCTAGGAGCTGTCTACGTATAAAAAAATAATAATGTTAATTTGTTAGAAATTCTGTTTATATAAAGCACCACACAGAGCAAACATAGAGTACAGTCACCATGTGCTTTACTGCTCAACTATATATTTGTAACAGGAAACTCAACTCAGAACAAAAGAGCTTAGAGTATAGACCAGTGACGGCTAACCTCTTCTGGACCGAGTGCCCAAAGCACATGCAAACCCCCCAAATGCAATGCGTGTGTGGCCCCCAAGCATGCATGTGAAAAGGCCCCGCACACCCCGTGCATGCGTGTGCAGCTCCCGCACATGCGCCCTGCCCTCCATGCATGCGTGGCAGAGAGCCGATGATCAGCTGGCTGGCAGGAGATGCGTGCGCATGCACAGCAGAGCTGAACTGGGGCGACAGCGAGAGAGAGCCTATGTGCGCCATAGGTTTGCCCTCCCACAACTTCTGAAGGCAAGCTGTTCCACTGATTGTTCTCATTGTCAGGAAATTTCTCCTTAGTTCCAAGTTGCTGCTCTTCTTCTCTCTTCCATCCAACATTTCTTGTCTTGCCTTCTGGTGCTTTGGAAAATAGGTTGATCCCCTCTTCTTTGTGGCAGCCCCTCAAATAATTCCCAATTCCTGCAACTTTTCTTCATATGTTTTAGCTTCCTATTCTCTAATCATCTTTCTTGCTCTTCTCTGTACCCTTTCTAGAGTCTCAACAGCTTTTCTATATCCTGGTGACCAAAACTGGATGCAGTGTTCCCAGTATGGTTCTATCAAGGGCTTATAAAACGCTACTAACACTTCATATGATCTTGATTCTATCCCTCTGTTAATGCAGCCTAGGATTGCATTGGCTTAATTAGTGGCTGTAGCACATTGCTAACTCATATTTAAGTGATTGTCCATTTGGACTCCAAGATCCCTCTCACAATCTGTTGAAATCCATCTGGATTTTGAGCCTATCTTCTGGGGTATTGGTTATTCCTGCCAGTGTAGTGTTGTCTCCAAATTAGATGAATTCCTGTTCTATTCTCTCATCTAAATCATTTACGAAGAAGTTGAACAAATATCAGTAATGGGTGCATCTTTGGCAGAATTGAAGGACCAGGTTGGAGACAGATTATCCTGGAGAAGGTCTATCTCTGTGTCTCTGGAGATTCTCAGTCATCGAAGTCATGGTTGTCCCACAGGTGCTTTTTCAAGAGGCAATTGGACTTTCTGGTTTTTCTTTGAAGATGTTTCGCCTCTCATCCAAGAAGCTTCTTCAGCTCTGACTGGATGGTGGGAAATGGAAGGATTTATACTCCTTGCAGACAGTTGGACATTTGCATTCTTTTATTGTTAAGGTCACCTGGAGGTTTATCTGTGTCTTCAGGGTCACCTGAGTGGTGCAAATGGGTGTGGAGCCTTCTTGGAACTGCTGAAAGGACGGTGTTGTAGATTGGAGATAGATGATGTCCTATCCTTCCCCCTCTGTTGAGAGAGGGCTGTTCAATTTTGACATATATGGCCTATTTGACTCCTCTTTCAAACCAGCGGTCTTCTCTGTCCAAAACGTGGACTTTGCTGTCTTCCAAAGAGTGGCCTTTTAAATGCAGGTGAACTGCTGAATCTTGTCCCGATGGGTTTTGTTCTCCTATGTTGTACCATCCAGTCAGAGCTGAAGAAGCTTCTTGGATGAGAAGCAAAACATCTTCAAAGAAAAACCAGAAAGTCCAGTTGCCTTTTGAAAAACGCACCTTTGAGACGTCTATCTCTGTGGTTTTTTAAAACTGAGGTTGTTTTAAAACCAACCAATCAATCAACCAATGCAAAGACTCAACTCCCTTGAGAAGACCATAATGCTGGAAAGAGTGGAAGGAAAGAGAAGAGGATGATGGGGAGCATGGTGGTGGATGGACTCCATTAGAGAAGCGATGGGGTTATTGTTGGAAGATCCGAACATCCAGGTTGAAAAGGGATGGTCCTAGAGAAGATTCATCTATGTGGACTCACCACCACCATAAGTGTCAACACTGACTTGATGGTACATAACCAATCCATTTTAAAATGAGCCTGCTTCCTATTTCATTTTATTAAAAATGTAAAAGGATTGATTCCAGCCTGGCCCCAGGGGTATCTGCAGCCAGTCCCATGCCAAGACCACTCCCTCCCACACAAGGAGACCCCCTTTTGCCTTCTCCCACCCCAAACATCTCTTATGTAAAGGGCAGCACCCCAAATCTCTGAATCATTGGATTAATGGCAGAAAGGAAGCTCATGCTGACGATTCTTTCCAGCAGATGGGGGAAACGCTCTCATGTTCTTTTTACATTTCAAGAAGGGCTGTATGTACAATTCCTCCTTGTATGTTGCACATTTTAGGTTGTTTTGTTTTGTTTTGTTTTTAAAAAAGAGAAAACTCACCAAAATACAAAACAAAACCCAGAACAATTCCATTCTTAATAGCTAAAAAAAAATGAAGTAGTTGTGTTTATTTAAAATCAGTCCCCTGCCCAGTTTTGCAAAATAAAACTGGATAAAAATAAACAGCTAGAATAAGCAGAAAAGTCGTTTTTTGAAATGAGAAAACAATGGGCCCTGAAAGGGAGCTCCAGCCAAGGGAGAGGCGGCTGTGTCTACATTTCCCTTTTGACTTAACAGCTCCAGACTCTTGTCTCCATGAGGTGGTTCCTGCTTGCATGATTCATTACCAAGATGAACTTATCAACAAATTGCAACTTGCATGCCCATCGCGGTTCTCCGCAGGATGATTGACTTCTGCCAGATTTGCCTACGGCAGGGCACAAGCAGCAGGGCCAATTGCCACCCTCAATGGTTGACTTGCATTTAGACCCAAGTCTTCCCCCAAAGTGCATCCCTTCACCCACACTGGGTGTGCCCCAAGCTTTAATCTCTGGTTTGATTCAGTCTGCTTTATTGGGCATGGGGTAGATTTCCACCACAAGCTATTTCGGGATCATAATTTGCAAATCACAAGGGTCAAAGAGCATCACAGTGGCAATGTTGGTGCAACACTGAAGGACCAAACCAGCTACAGGTAATCCTTGACTTGTAACCACGATTGAGCCCAACATTTCTGTTGCTAAGCAAGACAGTTGTTAAGTGAATTTTGTCCCATTTTATGACCTTTCTTGTCACAGTTGGAACAAGCTCCCCCTGGAGATACAGACAATCCCAGATCTTCGCGCTTTCCGCCGTGCCCTCAAGACGTTTCTATTCCAGCAGGCCAGCCTGGACTAACCTCTTCTAAAACTGCTCTTAAATTCTTAAATCTTAATCTCATAAATTTAGAGTTTTAATTTTAGGTTCAAGACCAAATTACTTAATTGTATTTTAATCAATCTTTAAAATATTTGTATTATATGTATTTTATCATTTGACTGTACACCGCCCTGAGTCCCCCGGGAGTAAAGCGGTATATAAATATAATAAATAAATAAATAAATAAATAAATAAATAAATAAATAAGTGAATCACTACAGTTGTTAAGTTAGTAACACGGTTGTTAAGTGAATCTGGCTTCCTAGAATAGCATAGCACAGCACAGCACAGCACAGCACAGAATGAAATGAATAGAATAGAATAGAATAGAATAGAATAGAATAGAATAGAATAGAATAGAATAGAATAGAATAACTGTGATGGCAAACCTATGGCACACTTGCCAGAGGTGTCATACAGCACCCTCTCTAATGGCACACGAGCCGTTGCCCCAGTTCAGTTTCGCTGTGTATGTGCACGTGCTTTCCACTGGCCAGCTGGTCTTCAGATTTCTGCCGTGCATGCACAAGGGGAGGGGCGGGGGGGCACGCATGCATGCGTGGGGGGGGGCATAGGGGGGGGGGGGCGTGCACCAGTGGTGGGTTTGGGTGAACCGCTAGTGGTGGTGGTGGGACGTGATGACGTCCGCCCACCTGCCCAGACGTCATCACGGACACTCTGCACTTGCATTCGCGTATGCGTGCGTGCGCTTTGGGCACTCTGTCCAGAAAAGGTTAGCCATCACTGGAAGAGAAGCTGGTAGGCAGCTTAGTCCACCCTCCTGCTGAAGGAGAACCTATCCTATCTCAGACAAGTGATTTAGCTTGTCAGAAAGTCACAAAAGGGGATCACATAAATATGTCAGTTGCTAAGAGTCCAAATTTTGATCACATGACCATGAAGATGCTGCAACGGCCATAAGTGTGAAAAACAGTCATAAGTTCTGTTGTAACTTCTAACAGTCATTAAACGAAGTGTGGTAAGTTGAGGTCTACTTGTATTGCCTACCACCAATGCCTGGACACTGGGGCTGTCCGAGTGTTTGTGTATGAGTGCGTGTGTGTTGTTTCTGTGTGTTGCCTGAACCCATTTCTAAGGCTGGGCAGGCATTCTAGGCTGCATTTGATGCTTCTGCCCGTCCGTCTGGTGCTTCGCCTCGTCCGCCTCTTTTCTAAACAATTCTGCTTTGAAAGGGAAAAAGCTGCAGCCAGCGTGTCTGATTCCTTCGTCCGGACAACATCCGATCGGCCACATTATCAGGTCTTGTGGGGACTTATCAACAGACAGAGTTAAACAAGCTCGTGTTTATCTGGGAGAAGCTGTATCAATTGCGCCAGGGACAAAGAACTCACTGGCACCAAGCAAATCTCTTGCTGGCATGGGAAAGGGACGGGACGGGACGGGCCCAGCAAAGAGGTGCTGTGCGGAGAAAGTCACCAAGAAGCAGGGCTGCGTTCCCACCACACACACACACACACACACACACACACACACGGTCTCGGGAGCAGGCAGATCTTGCAAGAACCAAGAATCCAAAGGCTGGTGGTCCCAAAAAGGCACTTTTTCAAAAGGCATCTGGACTTCCTTATTTTTTTTTTCTTTGAAGAGGTTTCACTTCTCATCCAAGAAGCTTCTTCTGTTCTGATTTAAAAACCTTCCATTCTCCACCATTCAGTCAGAACTGAAAAAGCTTCTTGGATGAGAAGCGAAACGTCTTCAAGGAAAACCCAAGGAAGTTGCATTTGGGACGACCATGACCTGGTTGATGGAGGATCTCCATAGACAGAAGGGTTGGAGGGTTGGGGTATCATCAGGCCAGGGGTCTTAGGGAGGCCCTGGAGGTTCCTCCCTCGAAGGGCAGGTGCCTTTCTTCCAGCTGCACAGGACCTGTGAAATTCCTGCAGACTCTCTACCAGGGAGAGTCCACCCATCCAAAGGGCCATTGGTGTCATTTTTATGGGGCACACAGAGTGGGAATCATATTAGCTGTGTTGAATTAAGATGAATTAAATGACAGATCTGGTCTGGGGTGAGCATGAAAGGGGCCATGGGGTCAGGGGCTGCTTTGGAACAGCCCAGGGGAACCACCAATCCTCTGGCTCCCTCTTTTCGTCTTGGAGTCCAGAGAAAAGGGGAAAAGTTACTGGCTGAGATTCCAGGGATGTTCGTTCCTTTGACAAGACGCCATGCGGCTTGATCTAGCCCAGTGCTTCTCAACTTTAGCAACTTTTAAGATGCATGGACTTCAACTCTCAGAATTCCCCAGCTTGTTTGGAGAAGGTAGGGCTGGGCAGGGGGAAGGGAGGGAGAGAGGGAAGGAAGGAAGGAAGGAAGGAAGGAAGGAAGGAAGGAAGGAAGGAAGGAAGG
>WNWU01000044.1:8559906-8593398 GCA_012654045.1 Ptyas mucosa
TAGGCTTCAAGTGGCCAAGGTTGGAGACTGGCTGGGGAATTCTGGGAGTTGAAGTTCGCCAGGCTTAAAGTGGCCAAGGTTGAAGACCCCTGCTTTAAAAGCAAATGACAGGTGAACATTACTACCTGCGTCAGAGCCAGTGACATTAAATTCCACCTGAGGTAGCAAAACTTGCTGAATTGTTTTTCAGGCTGGGCTGGTGAAGGCAGGAGTAAAGAGGCTCAAAGGAGATGCGGGAGGGTCCACAGGTCAAAAAAGTCAAAATGGCAGCCACGTATGAATATCCTTTTGATATTCAGCCCCCCACCCGTTTTATTTTTCCAATAAGGCCAACGAATTGGAAAGAATACAATAAATTTTGTAAATAAAAATGGTGAACAGTTCACAAAAACTACTAGGTGCAAATAGAAATACATACTATTTCCATAGCAAGAAAGATAAAGCAGGGATGGTTAAATTGAATACTTTATTCAAAGAGGAAAATACGTTCTTATTTGGATATCACTTCCGGAATTTGTGCTTGTGAAGGGGGAAAAAATGAAACTTGGTTTTGTTGATTAGAAAGATTTGGTGTTATAGAAATGGCTAGTTATATATTAATATGTGAAAGCAAAAAGTTGAGGCTGGAGTATGTTTTACTTTGTACTGTGCTAGGAAGAATTGGAAGTCAATGCCCCTTTTTCTTTCTTTTTCTCTTCCCCCTTGTATTTTGCACCCCCTTTTCCCGTTCTCTTTCCTTCCTTTAATTTCTTATTTTCTTATTTTCTTTTCTTTTTTTGTGTGTATTTTATACAATAAAAAATAAACAGGAAAGGAAAAAAAGGGGTGGGGCTTTCATCATATAACTGCGGCCGCCATTTTGAGTTTTCTTTTCTTTTTTTAACACACACACACACACAGAGGCCAGGGATGCCCCTGTGCAAGAACTGGGTAGAACTGGTCCTTTTTTTTTTTATTTATATGCCGCCCTTCTCCGGAGACTCAGGGCGGCTTACAGTGCGTTAAGCAATAGCCTTCATACTTTTGTATATTTTATACAAAGTCAGCTTATTGCCCCCACAATCTGGGTCCTCATTTTACCCACCTTAGAAAGGATGGAAGGCTGAGTCCACCTTGAGCCTGGTGGGATTCGAACTTGCAGTAATTGCAAGCAGCAGATGTTAATAGATGGTCCTTGATTTAAAGTCACCCAGAGTGTGTTTGTAAACGCCTCCCTTCTGCTGTGCAGCAGCCCAACACTTTGCTTTGGATACAGGCAGCATCCTTGACCTAGGGTGGGGACCGCCCTAGGCCAAGGATGCTGGGAACCGAATTTCCATCGCTAAGCAAGGTGGTTAAGCCAGTTGTGTCTAGTTCTTTTCTTTTTAAAAACAACAACAACATTTGATTAGATTACAGAATAAAATGCAAGCAGACAAAAGCAAATAGGACACAGTGGGGAGGGGAAGGGAAAAGAAAAGTGAGGAGGGGAGGCAGAAAAGAAAGAAAAAGTGTTGACTTTCCCCCAACTCCCTCTGTTCCAGTAGAACAAAGCATTAACTTTGAACCCTCCACTTTTTACTTTTCCATAATAATATAAACTAGCCATTTCCATAAGAGTTGTGTCTGATTCCATGACCTTTTTTTGCTACAGCGGTTAGGAGCCTCACCGCAGTTGTTAAGTGAATCATGTAGTCATTAAGCGAATCTGGCTTCCCCCATTGACATGCTTGTGGCATGTATGTATTTGAATTCCGATCATGTGTCTGTGGAGATGCTGCAATGGCCATACGTGCGAGGAGTGGCCACAAATCAAGCTTTTTCAGTGTCTTTATAATTTCAAACAGTCATAAACCAAATGGTTGTAAATCAAGGATTACCTGTGTACTGTTGTTCTATAAAAAGTTAAGAGTCTGAATCAGGGGTGAAATGCTCCCGGTTCGGACCAGATCGCCCGATCCGGTAGCGATGGAGACGGGTGGTTCAGAGAACCAGTAGCAAAAATCCCTACCCCACCCCATATTGCCCAGCTGAGTCACACAATCATCAGAGGCTTTTTTTTATTTTTAAAAGCATTTTTTCTACAACCTCTTTCTACAACCATTTCAGCTCTCTACATGGGGCTCCCCTTGAAGAGCACTCGGAAGCTCCAGAATGCGGCCGCGCAGGTGGTTATGGGCGTGACTCGTTGTGCCCACGTGACACCTCTCCTGCGCGAGCTGCACTGGCTCCCGGTGGTCTTCCGGGTGCGATTCAAGTTGTTGGTTACCACCTTTAAAACACTCCATGGCATAGGACCTGGATACCTTCGAGGCCGACTTCTGCCACCAGTAGCCTCCCATCAGCCACTTTGCTCCCATGGAGAAGGACTCCTCAGGGTGCCATCAGCCAAGTTATGTCAGCTGGCGACACCCAGGGGAAGGGCCTTCTCTGTGGGAGCTCCTGCCCTTTGGAATGAACTGCCCCCGGAAATACACAAGATCTCCAACCTCCGTGTGTTTCGCTGTGCCCTTAAGACCCTGCTGTTCCGTCAGGCAGGGCTATCTATGTAAATTGATTTTAAATTGGGTGTTTTAAATTTTGGGCCAAAATTATTTAATACTTTTAGTTACTTTTAAATTACTGTTTGTACTTCATGTTTTTAACTGGCTGTATACTGCCCCGAGTCCTTCAGGAGAAGGGCGGTATATAAATTAAATTATAATAATAATAATAATTTTAAAAAAACAAAGCCTTTGCGGATCAGGAAAGTCAGCTAGGATTGTCAGAGGCTTTAAAAGCATTTTTTTAACAACCTCTTCAGGCAGAGGTTGTAGAAAAATGGTTTTAAAAGTTAAAAAAAAAAGTTGGCCACGCCCATTCAGTCATATCAACACACACACACATACACACTGCCGACCAAGCCATGTACACAGAACCAGTACTAACAAAATTTACATTTCACCACTGGTCTGCATCCACATATCACACCAAGCCATAATGTGTTTGGTCTGACTTAGCATGTGTGAACAGCTCACTGATTTCATGATGGTCCCAGGGTTGTCCTGGCCTTGTGAAGCAGATTACAGATTAACAGAGTTGGAAGGGACCTTGTAGGTCATCTAATCCAACCCCCCACCCAAGCAGGAGACCCTACACCATTTCTGACAGATGGCAGTCCAGTCTCTTCTTGAAAGCTTCCAGTGATGAAGCTCCCACAACTTCTGAAGCTGTTCCATTGGTTGATTGTTCTCACTGTCAGAAAATTCCTCCTCATTTCCAGGTTGAATCACTTTTTGATCAGTTTCCAACCATTATTCCTTGTCTGCCCATTGGGTGCCTTGGAAAATAGACTAAAACACATGAAGAACAGTTACAGGAACTGAGCATGGTTAGTCTAGTGAAGGACCAGTGGAGACATGAAAGCAGTCTTCCAATATTTGAGAGGCTGCCACATAGAGGAGGGGTCAAGCTCTTTTCCAAAGCACCTGAAGGCCAGACAAGGAATAATGGATGGAAACTGACCAAGGAGAGATTCAACCTGGAAATAAGGAGGAATGTTCTGACAGTGAGAACAATCAACCCATGGAACAGAAGTTGCCTTCGGAAGTTGTGGGAGCTTCATCACTGGAGGCTTTCAAGAAGAGACTGGACTGCCATCTGTCAGAAATGGTGTAGGGTCTGCAGCTCCTTTACCAAGGCTTTATAGAGTGGTATTAGTACCTCAGAAGATGCTTTCCTCCAACTTCAGACCATCATCCCCAGTACAGATGTGCCCACCAGGGTCTCCGAGAAGAGCAGGATGCTTTGGGAATAGCAAGCTTTGTTTACAGTTTGTGGCTTCTATCTGGATTGCTGTTGTCTCCTGCCCAAACCGGTCCATGCATGGATGGGGGAAGAACAACAGAAAAAGGAAGGAAAACCAACCAGAAATTGGCCAAGAAGCTGGCTGTGCAAACTTTATTCCTCTCAAATGGACTCGTTTGCATGTAACTCTGGCCCCAACATTTTCTGCCAGGACTTCTTGGCGCGGCTCCAACTGGCTCTCGGCCAGGAAGGAGACAGGATTAAGAAGTTCTTAAGCATGACTGTATTGAAGCCTGGATCCACCCCCCACCCCCTTGTTTTGATACCATTTAAGGGGACCCTCGAGCTAGTAAATTCTGCTTGGCTTTGTTCTCCGTCACCTCTTCATCCTCTTTCGATTAGGACTGTTATTTCTACTTTCCTTGTGAGGCACCAACTTTCCAGCCCCTCTGAACAGTCAGGGGCCAATCTGAGAGCGGTCAGTCTTAAACAAACAAGCAAAACCTTCAAAGGAAATCTTCAACTGGAAATTGCTGACTTGCAGCTTTTGGAGAAAGTGAGGGTTTGCTCTTTTTTTTCCTTCTTCTTCTTCAGATGGTCTGAATTAAGATAATAACTTTGCATCTCATTATTGGTGGAACTTGGTTTCAGCCACAGGATGTTTGCAGAGTCTTCGGTGGAATGGGTCCGTGAAGAATATTTGCACACACTTATTCCAGGCTTCTCCTGGTAGAGGCAGAATTGAAAAGACAACTGAATGAAGCAACAGGCAATAATAAACAAAATGTTAATGACCGCATTAACATCAATGGTCAACACATTATAGAAAAGATATTGAGACTCTGGAAAGAGTGCAGAAAAGAGCAACAAAGATGATTAGGGGCAGGGGTGGATTCTACTTACCTTTACTACCAGTTTGCAACGGGGCTGCGCGTGCGCACTCATTTTGCTCCTGCACGCACACTCTTCTGCACATGTGCAGAAGCGTTCTGATGACATCGGGGTCAGTGGGTGGAGCCTCCCACCAGTTTTACTACCGGTTCTATAGAACCAGTGTGAACCGGGGGCAACCCACCACTGATTAGGGGACTGGAGGCTAAAACATATGAAGAATGGTTGCAGGAACTGGGTATGGCTAGTCTAGAGAAAAGAAGGACCAGGGGTGCTGTGATACCAGTATTCCAGAATTTGAGGGGCTGCTACAAAGAAGAGGGGATCAACCTATTTTCCAAAGCACCAGAAGGCAGGACAAGAATAATGGATGGAAACTGATCAAGGAGAGAAACAGCCTAGAACTAAGGAGAAATTTCCTAACGGTCAGAACAATTCATTAATGGAACTGCTTGCCTTCAGAAGCTGTGGCTGCTCCATCACTGGAGACTTTTAAGTAGAGACTGGACAGCCACTTGTCTAGAATGGTATAGGTTTCCTTCTTGTGCAGGAAGACCTTCCAACTCTATTATTCTGTATTCTGTAAATACATTTAATTCAATAAGAGGCAGTGAGAAAAGTTAAGTTCCTACACATAGGCAAGGAAAACCAAATGCAGTGATTTAGATTATGTGCTTCCTAGCTCAATAGTAACTATGACAGGGATCTTGGAGTCCTAGTGCACAATCCCTTAAATATGAGCCAGTAGTATGCTGCAGCTGTCAAAAAAGCCAATGCAATCCTAGGCAGCATCAACAGAGGGGTAGCATCAAGATCAAGAGAAATGATAATACCGCTCTAAACTGCACTGGTGAGGACACATTTGAAATACTGTGTCCAGTTCTGCACCACAACACAAAAAAGATGTTGAGACCAGTGGAACAGAAGTTGCCTTCAGAAGTTGTGGGTGCTCCGTCACCAGTGGCTTTTAAGAAGAGTTTGGACAATGATTTGTCCGGAAGGGTCTCCTGCTTGAGCAGGGGTTGGATTAGAAGACCTCCAAGGTTCCTTCCAGCTCTGTTATTCTGTTATAGACCCTAGAAAGACTTCAATGAATAGCAACAAAGATGATAACAGGACTGGAAGCTAACTCATACAATGAATGGCTAAGGCAGGGGTCTGCAACCTTAAGTACTCAGAGCCATTTGGACCCGTTTCCCACAGAAAAGAAAATACCGGGAGCCACAAAACCTGGGTGGGCATGGCCAACTTGATGTCACTCACTTCCACCAGTCACATGACACCCCACCCCCCAGCCAGCCGGTCATTAGGGCAGAGAATCAGTTGTTAAACAACACCAGGAACCACAAATTCCTTTTGACATATCTCTCCCCACCCTCTCTCCCCCCCTTTTCTCCTTCTCTCTCCGTATCTCTCTCTCTCTCTCTCTCTCTCTCTCTCTCTCTCTCTCTCTCTCTTTCTCTGCCCTGGCCACTTCTCCATCCCCTTACCTTCTCAGGCCAGGTGAGGAGTGACTGGGACGGGAGGGCAAGGGGTGGGGCCAGCCAGTGGTGGGATCACCTGACAGGGAGCCACAGCAGAGGGCCCAAAGAGCCGCATGCAACTCCGGAGCCGTAGGTTGCTGACCCCTGGGCTAAGGGAACTAGGTATTTCTAGCCTAATGAGCCATGGTGGTGCAGTGGTTAGAGTGCAATACTGCAGGCTACTGTAGGCTGCCTGCAATTTGGCAGTTCAAATCTCACCAGGCTCAAGGTTGACTCAGCCTACCATCCTTCCAAGATGGGTAAAATGAGGACCCGAATTGCTGGGGCAATGTGCTGCCTCTGTAAACTGCTTAGAGAGGGCTGTAAAGCACTGTGGAGCAGTGTATAAGTCTAAGTGCTATTGCTAATGAAGAGAAGGATGGGGGGGGGGGCACGATAGTAATCTTTCAATACTTGAAGAGCTGTCACAGAGAAGAGGGATACCTATTCTCCAAACACCTGAGGACAGGACAAGAAGTAACAGATGGAAAATTGTTAAATAGATCCGACCTGGAAATAAGGAGGAACTTTCTGACAATGAGAACAATCAACCAGAGGAACCGGTTTCCTTCAGAAATTGTAGGTGCTCAATCACTGGAGCTTTTCAAGAAGAGACTGGACAACCATTTATCTGGGATGGTATAAGGGTTCCTGTCTTGAGCAGGGGGTTGGACTAGAAGACCTCCAAGTTCCCATCCAGCCCTTTGATTCTATGTTCTATGATTCAAATGAAGTTTAATTTTTAACCCGGCCCTGTGTACATTTTGGACTCTCCAATCTATCCCTAAAAGGCCAAAAATGACCTAGGGCAAAAAAAAATGCTTTCTACCCCTCCTTCACTGTAAATATTTATCAAAAACAGATAGTCCTCGACTTACCACCACAATTGAGCCCAAAATTTCTGCTGTTTAGTGAGACATTTTCTAAGTGGGTTTTGTCCCATTTTATGACCTTTCTTGCCACAGTTTGTTAAGTGAATGATTGCAGTTCGTTAAATTAGTAACGCAGCCATTAAATTAATCTGGCTTCCCCATTGACTTTGCTAGTCAGGAGGTCGCAAAAGGAGATCACATGAGGACCCAGATTGTTGGGGGCAAGAGGCTGACTCTGTAAACCGCTTAGAGAGGTCTGTAAAAGCACTATGAAGCAGTATATAAGTCTAAGGGCTATTGAGAAAGGAGGGAGGGAGGAAGGAAGGAAGGAAGGAAGGAAGGAGCTGTGATGGCTCAGTGGTTAGAATGCAGTATTGTAGGTTAATTCTGCCGACTGCCTATTGCCAGCAGTTCGGCAGTTCGATCCTTACTGGCTGAAGGTTGACTCAGCCGTCCAACCTTCCGAGATGGGTCCAGGTTGTTGGGGGCAAGAGGCTGACTCTGTAAACTGCTTAGAGAGGGCTGCAAAAGCTCTGTGAAGCAGTATATAATTCTAAGGGATATTGCCATTTTCCTTCCTTCCTTCTCTTTGTCTTCCTTCCTTCCTTCCTTCCTCCACAACCCCCAATCAGGTGTCCTTCTGTGACCCCCTCTTCTCTGGCCAGAGCAGAGTGCCCTCTGATGCTTCAGTTGCAGCCTCTCAATCAATGCAGGTGCTTCCGTCAACCCATCCAGCCCTCTTCCTTGCCCTGGCCTGGTCTCCCTTCGCCCTGGTTTGAAAGAGGGGTCAAAGAGGCCATCTATGTCAAAACTGAACAGCCCCTCCCTCAACAGAGGGGGAGGGATACGACATCATCTATCTCCAATCTACAACACAGTCCTTTCAGCAGTTCCAAGAAGGCTCCACACCCATATTTGCACCACTCAGGTGACCCTGAGGACACAGACAAACCCCCAAGTGGCTGGGACAGCCTCTTGCAACCCTCTGCCAGCAAAAACGGAACTCGGGAGGGCCGTGTTTTCACTGGCAGAGGCTGGTCCTTCACTGTTTCCAGGGCAGTCCCGCGGGCCAGATCTATGCACCCTGCAGGCCTAATCCGGCCACCAGGCCTTGAGTTTAACACTCCTGGTCTAGACCTAGAGCAGGGGTCAGCAACCTGTGGCTCTGGAGCCACATGTGGCTCTTTCACCCCTCTGCTTCAGCTCCGTCACTCAAAATATGTGTCACAACCGCCAATGTGCGACACCCACCGGCACGTGATTTATTGAGTTTTTCAACCCCTGGTAAGCCAACCATGGATAAATCCAAGGAAATAAAAGTTTCAGAAGAAAACAGAACGTTTAATTCAACTACATAGGCTAGTTTAGTGGCCACTCAAGAAATAGTCAGGCATGGGAAGGGTTTTGTGGCTTCCGGTGTTTTCTTTTCTGTGGGAAACGGGTCCAAATGGCTCTTTAAGTGTTTAAGGTTGCAGACCCCTGACCTAGGGTCTCCTGCCTGAGCAGAGGGTTGGACTAGAAGATCTCCAAGGTCCCATTCAGCTCTATTCCTATTCCGTTCGGTTTGGTTCAGTTCAGTTCTATATGTAATTTGAGAAAGTGTCTCAGACAAGGCCCACTGGGGGGATACTTGGATAAGCGTCTGAATGAGCCAGGGGGTGCCTTGCAAGCTCTTCCCTGCTCTCAGCTGGATGCTTCGTTCTCCCCCTTGCCTGTGAGTTCATCGGATTTTTCACAAAAAAGAAAAAAAACACCCAACTTTCTTGCACTACCACACCCAAGATTCATTCCTTCCCCATGAAAAGTGCCAGCAGAAAAGTGCCACTCTCTCTCTCTCTCTCTCTGCTGCTGCTGATATATTTTTGTAAAGATATTCTTTTTGTCTCCATTGGTGTGGGAAAATGTACTTTCCACCGCACAATCATAAATTATGCTTTGAGGGAAAAGTTTGGAATTCAGAAGTCTGCATTTTTAATGGCATGCTGGGTCCGGCCTTTTGGCAGCTGCAATGGGCAAACGGGGAGAGAGAGAGGGAGGGAGGGAGGGAGGGAGGGAGAGAGAGAGAAAGAGAGGGAGGGAGGGAGGGAGGGAGAGAGAGAGAAAGAGAGGGAGGGAGGGAGAGAGAGAGGGAGGGAGGGAGGGGGAGAGAGAGGGAGGGAGAGAGGGAGGGAGAGAGAGGGAGGGAGAGAGAAAGAGAGAGGGAGGGAGAGAGAGAAAGAGAGGGAGGGAGGGAGAGAGAGGGGGAGGGAGAGAGAAAGAGAGGGAGGGAGAGAGAAAGAGGGAGGGAGGGAGAGAGAGGAAGGGAGGGAGAGAGAGAGAAAGAGAGGGAGGGAGGGAGAGGGAGGGAGGAAGGGAGGGAGAGAGAGAGGGAGAAAGAGAGGGAGGGAGGGAGAGAGAGAGGGAGGGAGAGAGAGAGAGAAGTGAACAGGAGCAGCAGCAGGGAAGAAGGGAGAGGCCTGGAAGACGCTGGGCTCCTTGGTGGCAAAGAAATCATGGGATCGACTTTGGTAACCCCAGAATTGCCAAAAATGTATAATGAAGCGGGCCAGGCCTGCATTTACAGAGAAATCGATGGAATATTCCAGGTTGTTAAACAGCACTTTGCAGCCAAGGTTGATCATATCATATACAGCATTCAAAATGGCGCAGATAATCCTCGACTTAGCAAGACAGTTGTTGAGTTTTGTCCCGTTTTTATGACCTTTCATGCCACAGTTGTTAAGTGAATCACTGCAGTTAAATTAGTGACACAGTTGTTAAGTGAATCTGTCTTCCCCATTGACTTTGCTTGTCAGAAGGTCGCAAACCCAGCGACCCCGGGACCCTGCAACCGTCATAAATACGAGTCAGTTGCCAAGCATCTGAAGTTTGATCCTGTGACCATGGGGGGGGGGAGTGCCTCGATGGCCATAAGTCTGAAAAACGGTCATAAGTCTCTTTTTCCAGTGCCGTTGTAACTTTGAATGGTCACTAAATGAACTGTTGTAAGTCGACACTTCAATGCGCTATCTGGCTGTGGAAAGAAATAACTCAGAGGTTCTCCAAATGCTGAATATTTCTGCCCTGGCTTCTCCCATGAAACATCCCATCGTCGTCTTCTTGCTCCTTAATCTCAGAAGGAAAATATAATTTGTATTGCAGCTTCTGGCTGAAAAGAAAACAGCTAACCTTGTTTAAACCATGATTAAAGCATGTCCTGCACCGAGGAGAATCAATCCTCCCTGCTCTTAAGACAGGCTGGGTTGTCCTTGAAGGCAACTGCAAGCATTCTGCCTCTGGAGACCAGCACTCAGACTCTCAGCCTTGGAAGGTCATTTCATGGACCAGTGTGTCTCAGCCTCATAAAGTCTCCCAAGGTTGAGAACATTGTTATAGATGCTGGATTGTACACACAGTGAGGTCCGTGATGCTCTCTGAACTTGGCTGTTGTCACAGTTCATTTTACTAGAAGGGAATGGGGTTTTCTCCCTGGCCCCCCCACTCTCTTCTAGCACTGATGATGTTACCTAGTTGGGTCATGAAAGCTTTGCAAGCAAACAGCCAAGTTCAGAGAGCACCAAGGACCTCCTCCGCCTCCTCCTCTCTGGAAACCCTACTCCCTTCTGGTACTGATGATGTTACCAAATTTGGCAATGAAATGTCTACAAGAAAACAAGCAAGCTCACACAACATCAAGGACCCCTCAGTTCTTCTTCCTCCTCCTCCTCCTCCTCCTCCTCCTCCTCCCCTTCCCCCTCCCCCTCTTCCTCTCTGCAATCCTTATTCCCTTCTGGTACTGATGATGTTACCTAGTTTGGCAATGAAACATCTGTAAAAAACCAGCCAAGCTCAGAGAGCACCAAGGATCCCCCAGTTCCACCCTGAGCCACAAATATTCTCTTCTGTTGGTAAAGTTGGCATCACTGTTGCCCCACAAGGCTGGAGACAAGATGGCAGCCAAGATGAAGGCACAACAGAGATCTGAGGGTGCCACAAGGGGTGGGGGGGAAGACTTGCAGAAGCCACTTCTGGGCACTGCAGTGGGACATGTAAAACCCCCTCTGAAGCATCAGCTGAAAAAATGGACGAAAAAGATGCCGAGACCCTAGAAAGAGTACCAGAAAAGCAACAAAGATGGTCAGGGGACTGGAGGCTAAAACATATGATGACCAGTTGCAGAAACTGGGAATGTCTATATATTATAATGAAAAGAATGATTAGGGGAGACATGAAAGCAATTTCCCAATATTTGAGGAGCTATCAAAGAGAAGAGGCGGTTGGCCTATTTTCCAAAGGACTTGAGGGCAAGACAAGAAGCAACAGGTGGAGGAACATGAAAGAGAGATCCAACCCAGAACTAAAGAAATAATTTCTTGACTGTGAGAACAATTAATCAATGCAATAGCTTTGCCTCCTGAAGTTGTGGATGCTCCATCGTTGGAGGTCTTCAAGAAAAGATTGGACAGCCATTTGTCCAGGCTTGTATATAAGATCTCTTGCCTTGGACAGGGAGTTGGACTAGATCAGGGGTCTCCAACCTTGGCAACTTTAAGACTTGTGGACTTCAACTCCCAAAGCAAAGCTGGCTGAGGAATTCTGGGAGTAAAAGTCCACAAGTCTTAAAGCTACCAAGGTTGGAGAAAAGTCCTTGTTCTTCTTTGCAAAGCTACAAACCTTCCCCTCTGCTCTCCCCAGGCTGGGTGGTGGGAAGAGGAACCCTGCTTGAGTAAACGGGGAGTCGACATTGCCGACCTGCCGCCGGCCTGAGGCTGTCGGCAGAGCAGAGCAGAGCCAGGGTCCAGGGCGGAGGGAAGGCTCTTATCACCAGCCGGTCTCCTGGATGTCTGGACGGGGGGGGGGGTGTGTGTGGAGTGGGCTGATGGGGGAACAGAAGTCCAGGAGGGAGACTGGGCTGGGGAAGCTCAGGCTTGGCGGGGGTGCATCCCCCCCACCCTGTGAAAATTCAGGAGGGAGCAGGCACCCATTCTGGGAAAAGGGTGGACTAGGGGAGGCCCCCCAGCCGTTACCAGCCAAGGGAGGGAGAGAAAGGAGGGAAATAGAGAGAGAGAGGATAGAAAGAAAGAGAGAGAGAGAAAGAATGGAAAGAGAGAGAGAGAGGACGGAGAGGGAGGGAGAGACAGGAGGGAAAGAGAAAGAAAGGATGGGAAGAAATAGGGAGGGAGAGACAGGAGGGAAAGAGAAAGAAAGGATGGGAAGAAATAGGGAGGGAGAGACAGGAGGGGAAGAGAGAGAGAGGATAGAAAGAGAGAGAGAGAGAGAAAGAATGGAAAGAGAGAGGACGGAGAGGGAGGGAGAGAAAGGAGGGAAATAGAGAGAGAGGATGGAAAGAAAGAGAGAGAGAAAGAATGGAGAGAGAGAGAGAAAGGATGGGAAGAAAGAGGGAGGGAGAGAAAGGAGAGAAAGAGAGAGAGAAAAGATGGAAAGAAAGAGGGTGGGAGAGAAAAGAGGACAAGAGAGAGAGGAAGGAAGGAAAGAGAAATAAAGGAGGGAAAGAGAGGAAGGAGAGAGATAAAGGAGGGAAAGAAGAAGGAGGGAGAGAAAGGGAGGGAGGATGAAAAGAAAGAGAGAGAGGAGGGAGAGGGAGGGAGAGAAGGGAGGGAAAAAGAGAGAGAAAGGATGAAAAGAAAGAGGGGGGAGAGAAAGAGAGAGAGGAGGGAAAGGGAGGGAGGAAGGAGTGAATGAAGGGGGGGAAGAGAGAAAGAGAGAGAGAGCTAGGAGGGAAGGAGAGAAGAAGGGAGGAGGGAAACAGAGAGGGGGGGGGGAAGCCACGGCAGGCAGCTCTCTGCGCGTTCCCTCCGCATTCCAGCCGGGCGTCTTTCGTGGGGTTAACTGGGAGCCGCCGAGCCCCCCCCCCCGCTCCCCAGACAGACGCCAGGCGCTCCATCAAACCGGCCGGCCCAGATAAGGCCGCCAGCGAGTCCCCCCTGCCTGCATATCACGGAGCCCGGGGCCGGCTGGTTCTTGGCTGGGGCTTCCCGCAGACGCCCACCTCGCTGGAGCCAGGGAGCGGATAAGGGCCTCCGGGGGAGATAAGGCTGTCTTCCAGGCATCCAAGCCCCCCACCATCACCACCCACCACCCAGCCTTCCCTTCGCCCGAGCGCCCCGGGGAGCAAGCGGCTTCTCCCTCCGGAGCCTTCGGACCGTCCCCCGAGCGAGATCCGGGGATGGGAAACTCCCCCCGACGGCAAAGGCGCAAAGGTCCGGGAAGGTTGTCCTGCCGGCTGAAAGTGCCAAGCCCCTTGCTTTCTCCTCTCGGCTTTCGCCCGTCTTCTGCCTGCTTCTGCCACCACGAGCCTTCCCTCCCGTGTAAAAAAACACGAGAGGAGCTCCCACCACCACCACCAAACACTCCCAAGCTGCGCCAAAGTTTGGATTGGCGCATCGGAGAGCCTGGAAACCTTTCGGTGGAGATTCCTGCCTGCCTAATGAAGAGCTCTGTGCCCTTTGACTGTCAAGACCAGGGGTCTCCAACCTTGGCCCCTTTAAGCCTGGCGGACTTTAACTCCCAGCTGGGTGGGGGATTCTGGGAGTTGAAGTCCGCCAGGCTTAAAGGGGCCAAGGTTGGAGACCCCTGGTCTAGACAGTTTGAGACAGAAGGCAGACAAGGGCTCTAAATAGCCTGAATTCTTGCAGCCAGGAGCTGCTTAGGGATTGCTGCTGAATTGTGGCACAACAGGAATAATTGCTCTCCCCCCCCCCACTCCTGCCCCACAACAAAGGGTTGAATGCTAGGAGTTTGCCCACATTGTCTACGGCAGAGGTCTTCAAACTCTGGCAGCTTTTAAGACTTGTGGACTTCAACTCCCAGAATTCTCCAGCCAGCTACAGTATGCTTAATTCTGCGAGTTGAAGTCCACAAGTCTTAAAAGCTGCCAAGTTTGAAGACCTCTGGCCTATGGAGATTCTCAACCATTCCAATCACGGTTGTCCCAAAAGTGCTTTTCCAAAAGTCAATGAAGGCTTTCTTGGGTGGGGTTTTTTTTTTCCCCTTCCTTTTTGAAAACGTTTTGCTTCTCGCCCAAGGAGGTTCTTCAGTTCTAACTTCGGAGGATTGGTAAAACGATGGCTTTTTGGATGAGAAGGGAAAGGTTTTCAAAGAAACAAACAAACAAACAAGGAAGTCCAGTGGGCTTCTGGAAAAGCACCTTTGCCAGTTTGCCCAGAGTTAATTCGTAGGCAGAGATCAAGTTTAGCGTGGCGGAGAAGGCAGCAGGCTAAAAAGATGGAAAGCTGTGAGTTCTAATCCTGTCTGTCAGATGCAAAAGACTAGGAACCGGTTAAACTTATGGTTTAACCGGTTAACTCATGCCTATGCACAGAAACCTACTCAAATAACAGCAGTGTTTTAGCCCTAGATAAGGGTCAATGAAATTCAAGGGAGGTTGTTCCTTTGTGGCTACCAAGAGACTCTAGGCTGATTCCTCTTTTGACTCCATCCCCACTTCCACCTTCTTCCACATTTCCTTGGACATGAAGCCAGCTGGATGATCTTCTTGGGCCAGTCACTTACTGTCAGCCTTAGGGAGCAAACAATGGCAAACCACTTCTGAAAAACTGCAGGACTCCAAGAAACAAACAGAAGAAAGCACAACCATGGGTGACACAACCCCCCTGGCAGGGGTGAAATCCAGCAGGTTCTGACAGGTTCTGGAGAACCGGTAGCGAAAATTTTGAATAGTTTGGAGAACCGGCAAATGCCACCTCTGGCTGGCCCCAGAGTGGGGTGGGAATGGAGATTTTGCAGTATCCTTCCCCGCCACGCCCACCAAGCCATGCCACGCCCACAGAACCAGTAGTAAAAAAAATTTGGATTTCACCACTGCCCCCGGGTGAAAGAGGGCAAACTCACCTGAAAACCAGGGTCCACCCATCCTTCCCCACCTCCCTTGCGCAAATGTCTTGCCCGCCTCCATCTTTCCTGTTCCAAATGGTTTTTCCTTTATTTGTTATTTCTGTGCCTTCAGGACTCTTTCCATGCCAGCAACTGGGCAGGAAAATTCATTACAGTAGGAGATATAATGTCTCAAAAGAAAAAATAAGCAAGACAAGGAGACAGTTCAACCGGCACTCAGAATCCAGATAGTCCTAATTCTCCCAGGCCGGGCAATCTGCAGCCATAGCAAATATTTCTCTGCTGAGCCTTTTTTAAATTTTTTTCCTAAAATTTCCTCTGCAGTTTCTCTTCAGGTTGCAGAATTGGGGAGCATCATTTAGGAATCCAGTCGGGTCCCTCAAACTTAGGGAAAGAAGGTTCGCAGGATCCTGGCTTGTGTGGGGAAGGGACAAAAAAAAAAAAGTCAAGATGGTGGCCACAATTGCACCATCAAAGCATGGTGCAAAGAATATGACTGATCCCGGACCTCCGGACCTTCCGTAAGGCCCTGAAGACATATTTATTCCATCAAGCTGGCCTAGCCTAAATAGTTTTTTAATGGGATTTTAACTTGATAAGATTTGGGGTTTTAAAATTGGGAGGCCGATTGATTTAATGTATTTTTAATGATAAAAATGGTTCATAGCCATTTTTGGACACTTCATGGACTGTTTCTTTATGCATAGGTTGCTTCTTGTCTTGCCTTCAGGTCCTTTGGAAAATAACTTGACTCCCTCTTCTTTGTGGCAGCCTCTGAGATATCAGAACACTGCTATCATGTCACTTTTCATTAAATTAGATATACCCAATTCCAGCAACTGTTCTAAACATGTGTTTTAGCCTCCAGTCTCCTAATCATCTTTGTTGCTCTTCTCTGCACTCTTTCTAGAGTCTCAACGTCTTTTTTACATCGTGGCGACCAAAACTGGATGCCGTGTTCCAAGTGTGGCCTTACCAAGGCCTTATAAAGTGGGATTAACACTTCACGTGATCTTGATTCTATCCCTATTAATGCAGCCTAGGATTGTGTTGGCTTTTTTGGCAGCTGAAGCACACGGCTGACTCAGTGACCAAGTGATTGTCCGCTAGACTCCCAGATCCCTCTTACAATTACTACTATTGAGCCAGTTAAATTACTACTTCTACTTAAACTTTTACTACCTTACTACTACTATACATTTACTACTTTTACTTAGTAGTAAATTACTACATAATTACTACTATTGAGCCAAAAGTCATTGTATGGAGTGACTTTTAAAAGGAAGTGTTCATTGAATCCTAGGGTGGGGAGGGACCTTAGAGATCTTCCAGTCCACCCTCCCCAGCACAGGAATCCTCATCCTGTGCTGGCCAGATTGCTATCCCTTCTTTTCTTGAAAACATCCAGCGATGAGGCACCCACAATTTCAGAAGGTTGGTTGTTCTACTGATTTATAGGTCTCCCAGTCAGAGAATAAATTCCTCCTTAGTTTGGATCACTCACTGCAAAGGATCCATTCTCTCTTTCTCTACACTGGTTTCCTACAATGGTTGGAAACTAACCAAGGAGAGAAGCAACCTGGAATTAAGGAGAAACTTCCCAACAGTGAGGACAATTAGCCAGTGGAACAGAAGTTGTCTCCAGAAATCGTGGGAGCTCCATCACTGGAGGTTTTTAAGAAGAGACTGGACACTCACTTATCTGAAATGGTATAGACGGGTTATCTGCTTGAGCAGGGGGCTGGACTAGAAGACCTCCAAGTCCCTTCCAGCTTCTGTTCTGTTCTGTTCTGTTCTGTTCTGTTCTGTTCTGTTCTGTTCTGTTCTCTACTCTACTCTACTCTACTCTACTCTACTCTACTCTACTCCCAGGCAAGAAACCTCTTTTGGCCAGGGAGTCTATTTGGAGCCTTAGAATCAGAACATAAAGGTTGAAGGGACCTTAGAGTCATCTAGTCTATCCCTGTCAGTCAAGCACACCCAAAAGGGCAGTTGCAGGGAAGGTGCCTGCTCAGAATACTTGCATTAGGAAACACAGCATGTCACATCACACAAATCTACAATGCCAATTATTGCGGTGACTTCCTGCTTTCCTTCTGGCCCCTTGGGGGTCCCTCTGCCACCCGATTCTTTGTCCTGGGGAGACAGACAACTCCCTGATTTGCAGCCTCTCTCCATTTCCATTTTCTTCAAGTGCCTGCAGGGATTATGCGAAGCCCAGAGTCGCTCTTGGGAATAAAGATAATGCTAGAAGCCGACTCTTTGTTTGCAGTAGGCCAGCTTCTAATGTATTTATAATCTTTTTTAAACCAAAGGACAAGCCAGACGGGGCCAGCCGCCAGAGAGGCTCCCAGGACAGGCTGTCTTTGAATCGCGCAGCACCAAGCTGCTTATCTAAGTTTTGAATTGGAGATGGGACATCATGCCTCCTTTCTGAATTAGCCAGCTCAATTGGTTTCAGCAGACTAGAGACCCAGTTTGCACTCTCACTGTAGGCCACCGTTCTCACTGTTTAGCAGCTTTACTTTAGGGTGTATGGCGTTCAACTCTCAGAATGCTGGCTGGGGAATTCTGGGAATTGAAATCTACATATCTTTTGGGAGACACTCTGGAACTAGATCCAAAAATATTCCTCCTGGGAATCCTTAAAAAGTCATATTCAAGAAAGAAGAAATACCTGGCGATACACATAATTACGGCAGCAAGAATTACTTTTGCCCAATATTGGAAGGAGAATAAGTTACCCCCCGAAGACCATATCATTAGGAAGATATTAGAGTGTGCTGAACTGGATAAGTTAACTCTAGAGATAAATGACAGAGAGGAATCAGAATATTATAATGCATGGGATTTATGGTATGAATGGTTAAGAAATAGAAATCTAAGTAAGACTCGCAAATGCGAGAACTAGATAAGAGAACTAGGATACTGTATATTATACTGTACATTGCTAAAAGGATGAATAGACGTACGAAACAACTTATAGTTAGCACTGTTTTAGCACAATTGCTAATCTTATATGAAGATTAATGTAAATATATAACGTAAATATGAATTACTTATATACAATGACACCTCAAAGCTGGAAACGCTGAATTGATATATATGAAAATTTTTATTTTGTTTGTTGTATTTGTTTGTCAGTCTGGTTTTGTCTTCTTTTTGTTTTCTGTTTTGTAAATAATAATGCTTTAATAAAAAAAAATTAAATCTACATATCTTAAAGGTTGAAAAACTGCTGTAGGCAGAGGGGTGTGTGTGTGGAAGGCAAGAGAAAACTCTTGAGCCTTTTGGGACACGATGTGTCTCCGAGTGCCATGGTTGCTACTTCTGAGTAACGCTTGCACTAAAGAGACAGAATTGCTCTGGTTTCTGCAACCAGACTTTGCTAAAAGAATTCAACTTTTTTTTTTTTTAAGAGCAGGGACCGAGTTTCCTTTCCTTGGACTTGGGTGCCTGCCTTTGAATGGAGCTGGTGGAAAGCACTTGGGGCTTTGAATGGCCATTCTTGGTTCATTTAAAAAAATGGAAATAGCGAGTGTTGTTCGGTAAGGAAGAAGCAAAGCCATGCCTCCTTGAAAGGTTTCTGAGCTCTTTTGTGAAGGACTATCTGCTTCTTCCATCTCGGCTCAGCTTCCTGTGGGTCTCCCCAGTCTCGGTTCTCTTCCATTGTGAGCAGCAACTTTTGGAAATGACCTCAGGCGGGACCATAGACGGCGACTCGGGGCCAGAGGGCCTTAACCCAGCCTGTCTCCAAGAAGCCCGAGGAAGGCAGACGCTGAGATGGGGAGAGACAATCAAAGAGGCAGACGGGGGAAACTGCGTAAGAAGAGCAGAGGATGGAGGTGGAGACTGGTACATACATACTGTAGCCACAGGAGTCAGAAAAGTCAGTCACAATTGTGAGACACAAGCAGAAGAAGAAGACAGGGCTTTGACCACATCATTGTGGCCCCTGTGGCGACTTCTGTGACTGTTTCTGACACATTAAAAAAAAAACAACCAGGCAGGGTTTCAAGTCACCCAGAGCCCCTTCGTAACCAGATAGATGCCAAATGCATTTAATTAATAAGTAATGGGTGCAGGAAGTGCCTTGAATCTCTTAAGAGCTGAAGCACTAGTGCCAGAGGTCTTCAAATTTGGCAGCTTTAATTTTATTACATTATTTGCGTACACTTTTATGATATCTCACTTTTTTCCTATTATTATTAAATAAGAAATTGAATAAGAAATTGAAATGAGAATAAAGATCATTAGAAAATCGGGGCTGCTCGAATACCACTTTAGATTGAACTGAAAAGGGAAACAACAGGAGTAGAGAGAGAGGAAGGGAGAAGAGAGGAGAGGAGAGAAGAGGAGAAAGAAGAAAGGGAAAAGGAGAGGAAGAAAAGGGAGGGGATAGAGGAGCAGAGGAGAAGGTTAGAAGGGGGGAAGATGAGAGTAGTGGGGGAAGAGAAGGGGAAGTAGGAAAGAGAAGGAGAGGAAGGAATTAGGAGAAATAGGAAGGAAGAGAAGGGGAGGAGAAGAAAAAAGGTTGGAGTAAAGATAAAGGGTAAAAGAGCAGCCCTGAAAAAGTAAAATTGAAAAATGAAAGTTAAAAGAAAAGATGAGTGAAAAATGATGGAAATGACTGTACATGTAAATGTGTTTATGAGAAATAAAAATAAAAACTAAAAAAAATCTTTAAAATATTTGTATTATATGTATTTTATCATTTGTCTGTACACCACCCTGAGTCCCCCGGGAGTAGAGCGGTATATAAATATAATAAATAAATTTTTAAAAAAACTTGGCAGCTATGCTGGCTGGAGAATTCTGGGAGTTGAAGTCCACAAGTCTTAAAGCTGCCAAGTTTGGGGACCCCTACACTAGTCTTTCTCTGCTGATCATTAAAGCAGCCCATTCCTCCAGGATTCCAGGCAGCAAGTCTGAAAAGAGCTGGGCCTCCTTTCAAAGCCCCTTCCCTTGGATGAGCCAGTGCCTTAAAGCAGCTGCAATGGTTTTCAGGTTTCTGCAGCAGCTTGCAAAAACACTGATTGACAGGTGGTAACAAACCGCAGAGAAATGTGCTTGTACATGCTCCTATTTATTTATTATTGATTGATTTGATTTGATTTTTATCCCAACTTTATAACTCGCCATCTCCTGGCGATTGGCCCAGAGTCATCAAATTGACTTTCATGCCTCAGGTGGGACTAGAACTCACCGTCTCCTGGTTTCTAGGCCACTAGAAACACTAGTGCACTAAATAGGCCATAGAATTTTTACCAGAGTTACAATGATTTCGTTGAATGAGCCAGGCTGCATTTGTTGCATTTGAATGGAGCTGAAAAAGGTCACCAGGATGTTTTCCAGTGAAAGGTTCTTGACCAGTCGGGAGTCGAGAGCCCCCCTCAATAGACACCCTCTCAACATTTGTCCCCTCCAATCTGTTCTCTTGATCAAATGTTGCTGCAGAGGGTCCACTGAGAAGACCGTCATGCTAGTTAAGGCAATGCAGGGACCACAAAGATCATCTCTGGGTTCTATCAAAGCTGACTTTGTTGAGAGCACTGTCCTGGTTCAGTGCTCTAACCAGAATTAATGGAACTAATTTCCAAGGATGGAGACACAATTAAGGCCAGTGTTTGTCAGCTTTGGTCATTGGAAATGTGTAGACTTCATCTCCCAGAATTTCCTAGCTAGCAAGGCTGGGGAATTCTGGGAGTTGAAAGTCACATGTGCTGGCTAGGGAATTCTGAGAGTTGAAGTCCACACATTTTCAAGTGGCCAAGGTTGACAAACACTGGATTAAATCTGTCAAGGACCTAGGACAGGGGTGGGCAACTATGGTCCTTTTATGACTTGTGGACTGCAACTCCCAGAATTCCTGAGCCAGCCATGTTAGCTCAGGAATTCTGGGAATTGAAGTCCACAAGTCATAAAAAAAAGGGCCATAATTGCCCACCTCTGACCTAGGAGTACTCACTTCAAAAGATCTAACACTGCTCACTGTAACATCATTGCAAAAAAGGCATTAAGAGTTGTCAATCTTATTTTATGAAGTTTTCTGTCTGGTAACGCTATACTTCAAACTAGGGCATATTGCCAGAGCTATCCTTGGATACTGTTCACCTGCCCGGAATCCTCACTGTATTTCAGACATCAATCCATTAGAGAGAGTCCAGGGATATTTTACTAGAAGAGTACTCAAATCCTCTGCTCGAAATAAAATCCCCTATCCCACCAGGCTTGAAATTTTAGGCCTCGATAGCCTCGTACTATGCCGTCTACGTTCCGACCTAAGCTTAGTTCATAAGGTTATTTACCAAAATATCCTACCTTTAAATGAGTCCTTTAATTTTAACCTCAATAACACAAGGGTTATCAAGAGATTCAAACTCAATATACTTTGCTCTAATCTTGATTGTAGGAAATATGACTTCTGCAATAGAGTAGTAAATGTCTGGAACACTCTACCTGAGTCTGTTGTTAGTCTTGCTAATCCCCATACCTTTTACCTTAAATTGTCTTCCATGGACCTTTCATGTTTCTTAAGAGGTCCCTAAGGAGGGGTGCATAAGCGCACCAGCGTGCCTACCGTCCCTGTCCTACTGTCCCCATGTATATGTACTCATTCTATGTGTTTATGCCTATGTTTTGATTAGGTGGCTCAGTGGCTAAGACACTGAGCTTGTCGATCAGAAAGTTGGCAGTTTGGCAGTTCAAGTCCCTAGTACAGGTCTCCTGGGTGAGCAGGGGGGTGGGCTAGATGACCTTCAAAAGTCCCTTCCAACTCTGTTACTGTTACTATTTATATCCTTTTATTTGTGCCAATTTTTTTTCATGTGTCCATGTCTATACTCTTACTTGTTTCCTTGTACTTGTTGACAAATAAAATAATAAATAAATAAATAAATAAATAAATAAATACTAGGAAGAATTTAGTGACACAAAGAGCTATCAATTGGTGAATTAGGTTGTTATTGCATGGAGTGGCTGGATCGTCATCTAGAAGGGTTGGGGTAAGTAAATCCTGCCTTGTCCAGGGGGTTGATCCTGATGACCTCTTAGTTCTCTTCCAACTGTATGGTTCTATGCAGGTAGTCCTTGACTTACAACGGTTCATTTAGTGACCATTCAAAGTTACAAGGGCACTGAAAAAAGTTACTTAGGACCGTTTTTCACACGACTGTTGCCACACCTCTATGGTGATGTGATCAGAATTAAGACAGTTGGCAACTGACTCACATTTATGACGGTTGCAGGGTCCCGGGATCATGTGATCAACTTTTGCAACTTTCTGACAAGCGAAGTCAATGGGGAAGCCAGATTCACTTAACAATAGTATTGCTAATTTAACAAATTCAGTGATTCACTTACAACTGTGGCAAGAAAGGTCGTAAAATGGGGCAAAATTCACTTAACAAATGTTTCACTTAGCAACAGAAATTTTGGGCTCAACTGTGGTCGTAAATTGAAGACTACCTCTAACTCTATGATTCTTGCACATGGGAAGAATGCATGCAATCCCTGGAGCATTGTGCTGATTAACAGATTAACAGAGTTGGGTGGGACCTTGTAGGTCATCTAGTCCAACCCCTCTGCCCAAGCAGGAGACCCTACACCATTTCTGACAGGTGGCAGTCCAGTCTTTTCTTGAAAGTGATGAAACTCCCATCACTTCTGAAGGCAAGCTGATGGATGTCCCTGGCTATTTCACCTGGAGACAGGTAAGAGAACATCCTTTACAATCTTTTGCCCTCTTCCCTTTTCAGAGATGGGAAAAGAAATGAAGTCAGTGCGAGGCTGCTAATTCTTTTAAAATGAAAATCTTATGAATGACACTGTTGT
Organism: Ptyas mucosa; assembly: GCA_012654045.1. Taxonomy (NCBI): domain Eukaryota; kingdom Metazoa; phylum Chordata; class Lepidosauria; order Squamata; family Colubridae; genus Ptyas; species Ptyas mucosa. The sequence goes on from WNWU01000044.1 coordinate 8,582,645, forward strand.
GAAGGGCACGAGTGCCACGACAAAAGGCCATTGTGGTTTGTCGCTCCTGCCAGAGGTTAAAACTATAGACAATGGGGCCATGGTGAGTTGGAGAGCTGGGAAGTGGGCCACACAGTTTTACTTGGAAGGGGGGCGTTTCCTATCCATCTACTTACAGCACGCATAGGCTCAGAGTGCCACAAAAGACAGATTGTCTTCTGAGCAATGCGCTGTTTGCTTTGGATGCTAAAATATTACGCATATAGAATAACAGAGTTGGAAGGGACCTTGGAGGTCTTATAGTCCAGCCCCTTGTTGACGCAGGAGACCCCATCCCATTCCAGACAAATGGTTATCCAATCTCTTCTTGAAAATCTCCAGGGACGGCGCACCCACAACTTCCAGAGGCAAGCTGTTCCACTGGTTAATTGTTCTCACTTTCTTTTTAAGTGTTTTTTTTATCAGGGCAACCTGGTCTACCCAACTATGGGACGGAGCGTACTGCTTCTGTTTTCGCCTTCTGTTTCCAGGAGCCTTCGCAGGCAGTCGCTTTCGCAACAAACTATTTTTGTGTTAAATTTATGTTTTACCGACAAATAAAGGGAAACTAATATAGATCTATTTCAAGCTATTTAGCTCTCATCAGCTAGCCATACTCTCCTGGTTTACAGGTTAATACATCTACTAATATGCAAGTAGCCCAGGTTCAAATCCCAGAAGGGTACGGCTAGCTGACGAGAGCTAAATAGTTTGAAATAGGTCTATACTAGTCTCCCTTTATTTCTTTGTTGGTAAAACATAAATTTAACACTTTCTTTTTAGTTCTAGGTTGGATCTCTCTCTGATAATCTTCCATCTGTTGCTTCTTGTCCTGCCTTCAGGTGCTTTGGGAATAAGTCAAACCCCTTCCTCTTTGTGGCAGCCCCTCAAATATAGGAAGACTTCTAGGATGTCACCCCTAGTCCTTCTCTTCGTTAGACTGGACATACCTGGTTTCTGCAATAGTTCACTGAGCATAAAGAAAAGCATAGAACAGACACTTAGCTGGCAGCCCCTAGATGACCTTGCTTGATACAGAGAAAGTCCTATAGAATTAGCCTCATGGGGATAGGAGACCACAGAGTAATCCTACTTCTGCATTGTTGCCATGTAAGCACCAGGCATTGAATACCACACATAAGACAGCCAGTTTGGTCCGGTGGTTAAGGCAACAGGCTAGAAGCTCAGAGATGGTGAGTCCCACCTTAGATATGAAAGCCAGCTGGGTGACTTTTAGCCCTCCCACCCCACCCCACCCCCCTCTCTCTCTCCCCTCCCCCCCTCTTTCAGCCCACCTCACAGGGTTGTTGTGCTGGGGAAAATAGGAGGAGGAATGTGTGTTCGATATGTTTGCTGCCTTGAGTTATCTGTAAAAATAATAAAGACGGGACAGAAATAAATAAAAAAATAAGAGACGTGACCTCCAGTAACAACATACATTAGTCACACATCTCCAAGCAAATTCCTCCAGTTAAAATTCCTCCAAAATCAAGATCCCCCAAGCTGGCAGCCAAGATATCCATGCAACCAGTCAGCAAATGAGGCAAGCTGCCAGAGGAGGGAAGAAGAGCGTTCCACATGTGACAGAAATTAGCTCAAAGCAGAATCCGCTCCATATACTACAAAATGAAATATCATCCCACTCATTGGACAAAACATGTTCAGTACCATGGTTTGCAATTATTGTCTTCTGCGATTTTATTTTAAATGTCCTGGTCTAACTATAAACCAAGATGCAGTTAGTGTAGTGGTGAAGGCATTGGGCTAGAAGCTAGGAGACCGTGAGTTCTAGTCCTGGCTTAGTCACTTAGCCATTTGGGTGAACTTGGGCCTCTCAGCCCTAGGAAAGAAGCAATGGTAAATCAAAAACCTTGCCAAGAAAACTGTAGAGCCTTGTCCAGGCAGTCTAAGTATCGGACATGATTGAACGGGAAAAAAACCCGTTATGATTGCTTGGTGGTCTCTTGTCCCAATTTTCACCAGGCCGGACTTTGTCTAGTTTTCCCAAATTAGGATGAGCATGGGGCAGGGGTGAAATCCAGCAGGTTCTGACAGGTTCTGGAGAACCAGTAGCGGAAATTTTGAGTAGTTCCACCTCTGACTGGCCCCAGAGTGGGGTGGGATTGGGGATTTTGCACTATCCTTCCCCTGGAGTGGGGTGGGAATGGAGATTTTGCAGTATCCTTCCCCTGCCACGCCTACCAAGCCACACCACGCCCACCAAGCCACACTCACAGAACCAGTAGTGGAAAAAAATGGATTTCAGCACTGGCATGGAACCACCATTTGTTGTGACAGTGAAGATCGAAACTGGCCTTGGAAGGATTTTTGGGCAATTGTCCAGAAACATTTGCCACTGCTTTGAGAGGGAGGGATTTTTTAAAGAATTCTCAAATTTTGGCCTTCACATTTGCCATCTGAATCCTGACCTGTTTACCTTCTGAGCCCAGAGGTTGCCACCCAGTCATATAATAATCCAAGATGCTCATCCAACTGGGAAAATGAAGTGCTTGAAATAAAGACTTGGATAGTACAGTGGTCTAAAGCCCTGTTATTAACATCAGCTGCCTGCAATTATTGCAGGTTCGAATCTCACCAAGGCTCAAGGTTGACTCAGCCTTCCATCCTTTCTAAGGTAGGTAAATTGAGGACCCAGTTTGTGGGGGCAATAAGCTGACTTTGTATAAATATACGAAAGTATGAAGGCTATTGCTTAGCGCATTGTAAGCCACCCTGAGTCTCTGGAGAAGGGCGGCATATAAATCAAATTTTAAAAAAAAAAGACTTTCTCAGCTCAGTTTGACCAATCACCCCTACCTGATGGCCGATCCTGAGCTGCAGTTGCCTGGCTGAAACACCTGGGCAGATGCTGGCTATCTTGGATTCTTTGCTTCCTTTGTTCTTTGCCCCTGAAGCCTGTCGAAGACTTCTACAGGAGGCAAAAAGCTGGTCCTTTGGGGCCTTATTGATGTCAATAAAAAGAGAAGTTACCCCATGCTGCATTTTCCATTCTTTTTCTAAAGGAACAATGTGATTTTAGAAAAATACAATGTGTCCTTTCCAATATACAGAGGTTTCCATTCTGAGAGGCCACTATGGGTTTTATATTGCATTATTACTAGTTACAGAACTAAAGGGCGTAAAATACCTGGGATTTTAACAAGTTGCAGGATTCCAATTTTGATGATAAATTCCTCATCTACCGCCTAGTGGAGAGAGGTGGTAATGCAGCAATAGTGACCAGATATCTTTTAAATGTGGTCTGTAACAGAGGTCACCAACTGGTGGTGCGTGGACCACTTGTGGTCCACAAAAAAACGTTTGTGGGCCGCAGAAAATTTATTTGCATTTTTTATATTGCACTAAATCGGGGTCCTTAAACTACAGCCCCTGGGCTGGATACATGCAATGAACATTTGTGTTGCTGCAGAGTTTGCCCCTTCAGGGTCTTCTTGTGTGGGTCAGACAGGGGAAGAAATTCTGACTTCAGCCTCCTGGTGGGGGGCTTTGGCGAAGGCTGGAGAGAAGTGCCACTAGTGGCAAGGAGCTGGAGGGCCTCGTTCCAGTGGGACTGCCTCATGGACTGGAACTGGCTGACCATCTCAGCCCACTGAGCGTCCAGGAGCCGGTACCTGGCCTTGCACCCCTGCAGGTCTTCCCTCTGCTTGGAAAGCCTATGCTCCTAGTCCTCAGTGAGGCACTTCCGCTGAGCCTCCTTCTCGGTCAGATCCAATTTGAACTGAGCCAGCTGTTTTGCCAACTCTTTCTCGTGGTGGCTGCTTAGCTCCAACAACTGCTTCCTGTTGGGGCCCTCAGGAGCCCGGGTGGGCAGGCAAGGAGTGGCTGGGAGGGAAGGGGCGAGTAGAGGCCAGCGAGGCACCCCTTGACGTGAGTGACATCGAGTTGGCCACGCCCACCCAGTCACATGACCACCTAGCCACTCCCACCCAGCTGGTCATTAGGCAGATCATATTAGTGGTCCGTGGAATTTACAATTATGAATTTAGTGGTCCCTGAGGTCCGAAAGGTTGGTAACGTCTGTTCTATAAAATGAGGTTTAAATATCCCATTTTTCCTCCAGGACATCAAGATAGCGTAATGGGACTCCTTTCTCCAACAACCCTGCAGTGCAGTTTGGGCTGGGAGTGGCTGGTCGAAACTCACCCATCAGATGAGAACCTGGGTTTCTCCATTATGACTCTTGCAGGCACTCTGAACCATGACCAACAGCAGGGGTGTCTTCCGGGCCATCTGGAAGGTTCCAAATAGGGAAAACAGAGGGATGAGCTCTCTTCTGAAAGTTTACCATGGACCTTTATGACTATATTAACTGTCTGACGTTTCTGTCATTCAACAAGTATTAGCAGTTGACCTGGATCACTTATAATAAATAATAAATAAATAACTTTATTGTCATTGTACGTGTATACATAGTATACTCATACAACGAAATTCACTTAACACCCAAAGACCGGGTCCAACACACATAACAATCCCCAAATATCCCCCACCCACCACATTTCTCCACCCCTAAACCACCGAAACATTCACACAACATTTCTTTAGTCTCAGGAACCTAAGCCAGGACAGGCCTGGTTGAATACATGGATGGGAGACCACCAGGAAGGAAAATGTAATTCATGGTTCATTGCTCCAGGAAGAAGGTAGGGCAAATCTACTTCCATATGTTTGTAAAGCAAACTGCCTGGTTAGATCCATGACGTCACCATGAGATAAACCTGATTTAGTGGTATTTTTACTCTTTGCATCTCAAACTTGAGCTAGAATCCGTTTCCCAAAAAAGCTGCTTGATCATTTCACTACATTTGCTGTATTTGCTTAAACACATTTACACCAAAAGAGACGAAGAGCTAGCACGCTTGGGTGTGCAACGTGTAGGTTTAACGACAGGTATCCTTGACTTATGACCGCAATTGGGAGCAGTATCTCCTTTGCCAAGCAAAGCAAGGTGCATGTTAAGTGGGTTGCACCCATTTTCATGACTTTTTATGCCATGGTTGTTAAGTGATTCACTGCAAGATTTGTTAAGCAAATCTTGACTTCGCTTGTCAGAAACTGGGATCCATGATTGAACTCTGCCCTTTTTTATACACATCACACACATGTGCAACAGGGAGTGGTGCGGTGGCCTAGAGGTGAAGCTCTTGCCTCACAATCAGGAGGCTGCGAGTTCGATCCTAGGTAGAGGCAGATATCTCTCTCTCTTTGGGCACAATGAGACTATATCTGCTGAACAAACTCCGCATTGGCGACAGGAAAGGCATCTGGCCAGTAAATAAACAGCTCCATTCAGTTGCCCAGACTCCATCCTGCAAGGGATTATGGTGTCGTTAAAAGAGGATGACACACATTTGTGTTACACATGTTAGCCCAGGGCAAGGGTGGGCAACAGATTTTTTTCTTAAGGTTGGGACTTGGATCACTCCACAGCAGCTGCATTCCTGACTTTTTCAGATCCCCAGATAAAGATATTTAATCAACAAAGAAACTAGCCAGTTCAAGACTGCCCTTATGTTACCTAGCAGAATCTCCCAAGAACTGAAGATTTTTAGCCTGATCTTCTGTCGGGCATCAATCACGCTATCGTCAATACAACAAGCAAAATTCTGCCTGGCTCCAGTGAAAACGCAGCAACAGCTAGTCCAAGCATGACAAATTTGCTCATATGAATTCTTTTTTAAAAATGTAATTTCATTAACTTTACCTTTGTGGATTTGCTTTCTTTGATTTGTGGAGTAAACTGTCGTAAGCTGCTCACCAAGCTGGCTCGCACCATTGAAAACACGACTCGTAAGCAAAACACGAGGTTGTAGACGGGTTTAATTCTCATTTCTTGGTGTAGTCACATACAAACGTTAAGGATAACATAAAGTCGGCGTTGGGAGCGGCTGCCTCCCAACGCCCTTTTAAACTTAACCAAAATAAGCCGGGAGCTTCAATAGCCAATCAGTGTTACTTCTGGGTTCAGCCCTCTCCCCTTACAGTGGCAGAGAACGCCTCCCTATCAACTTGTTCTGCCCTGTCCCGGCTGCAGAGTGACCGAACGCCTACAGATTCAGGCTTACCACCCCCTATCACCATAGTGCGAGGCTGCAGACAGCGGGAACACCCCCCCCCCCCCCGCCAATGTGTGATGCTGCAGCCAGCGGGGACATCTTTGCTCGATAAGATTCCCCATCGATGGATCTGCCGTGACTCCCCTCCCCACACTATGTCAAGTTGGCTTGACACTCGACAGGCAGCCCCTTCTACCAGGAGTCCACCTGCAAGACATGAAAGAGATAGGTTAAATTGCGGGATTGGGTTTCTTGGGGTTGTTTTTATGATATTGTTTTAAGAGCTTCGTGGCTTTTAGGTCAGTCTCCGTTACCCAGGATGCCTCAGCTAAGGGATACCCCAAAGCACCAGAACAGATGAGACAGGTGTATCTTTGTGGTCACTGACTGGCAAAATCAGTCAATGGCTTTCGCTTTTAATGGAATAAGAGAGTTGGAAGGGACCTTGGAGGTCTTCTAGTCCAACCCCTTGCACAAGCAAGAGACCTATACCATTCCAGACAAGTGGCTGTCCACTTTTTTCTTCAAAGTCTCAAGTGATGAAGCACCCACAACTTCTGGAGACAAGCTGTTCCACTGGTTAATTTTTCTCACTATTAGGAAGTTTCTCCTTAATTCCAGGTTGTTTCTCTCCTTGATTATTTTCCATCCATTGTTTCTTGTCTTGCCTTTTGGTGCTTTGGAAAATAAGTTGACCCCCTCTTCTTTGTGGCAGCCTCTCAAATATTAAAACTCTGCTATCATGTCCCACCTAGTCCTTCTTTCAGTAGATTAGACATTCCCAATTCCTGCAACTGTTCTTCCTGGGTTTTTTTAGTTGATTTTGTTGGAGATCTGTTCTGTAAATAGATAGAATAACTTTATTGTCACTTTAAATGTACACTAATCGGCATACATGAAAATGAAATTTTGTTGCATACAGTTCTCAAAGGGCCAGCACCTCCAACATACACTACATAAAGATGACAAAAACAAATACAAAATTATGGATATACCCGCATAGATTTGAATACCAGCTGCATTGACAAAATCAGTCAATTGCAAAAGGCAATTTTACTTGGAACAGCTTACAGCCTGTGACAAGAACCCCATCAAACAACATCTGCCTATTCCAGGTTCTTGGGACGGACCCCACAAGTGGACAAAAGTGCCAAAGTCAATCTAAATATTTGGTTGTGCAATCAACCATCACCATAGTATCCTTAAGATTCATATTGACTGTTTCCCTATGACTATCATTAAGTGTTGTACCTTATGATTCTTGACGAATGCATCTTTTCTTTTATGTACACCGAGAGCATATGCACCAAGACAAATTCCTTGTGTCTCCAATCACACTTGGCCAATAAAGAATTTATTCCCTTCCCTTCCCTTCCCTTCCCTTCCCTTCCCTTCCCTTCCCTTCCCTTCCCTTCCCATCCCATCCCATCCCTATTCCCATTCCCATTCCCATTCCCATTCCCATTCCCATTCCCATTCCCATTCCCATTCCCATTCCATTCTAATTCTAGTCTATTCATAATTGGGTCTGGCTACTGGTCTAGAGAAAAGAAGGACTAGAGTGTGATATGATAGCAGTATTTCAGTATTTGAGGGCCTGCCACAAAGAAGAGGGGGTCAAATTATTTTCCAAAGCACTAGAAGGCAAAACAAGAAACAACAGGTGGAAACTAACCAAGGAGAGAAGCAACCTGGAATTAAGGAGAAACTTCCTAACAGGGAGAACAATTAACCAGTGGAACAGAAGTTGTGGTGCTTCATCACTGGAGGTTTTTAAGAAGAGACTGGACAGAGAAACACCAGTCTAAGCGCTTTTATATATGCTCATATACACCCCTCTTCCTCCTTTTGGAGGAGCCAGCAGCCATAGGGCCCAGGGCTCTCTGGAGGAAAAGGCATTCATGATCCCCCTTTGGGGGTGTCACTTTGGAGCAGGGGTGTCCAAACCTTGGCAACTTTAAGCCTAGAGGACTTCAACTCCCAGAATCCCCCAGCCAGCTTCTGGGAGTTGAAGTCCTCCAGGCTTAAAGTTGCCAAGGTTGGAGACCCCTGCTTTGGAGAACATCGGAGGCGGGCAGGCAAACCCAACCCAAGCCTACCTCAAGCCTTGCATGGTCCCTCGGCAGCCCAGCCAGGGCTTCAGCCCAGCGCAGCTACTCGCTAGCAAGTCCCGCCGGCGGCGGCTGCGTCTCCCATTCAAAAGCCCGGCGGCTGGTTGCGCACTCGCTGGGCGGGGCGCCAGGTGCCTTTCTTTCATTCAAGAGCTATCCGCCTTCTCTTGCGAGGAGGAGCCTAATGGAACTCCCAAGCCAATCAACACGCCCGAGGGGCGGGGCGGCCTCCTTCTGAAGGCCAATCGGAGCTTCCGGAGCCTGAACTTTTGCTACCCTGAACAAGTTTATCAATCCCGGGGGGCGTGGCCCAGCCTCTTGGACTTCTTAACTCTTGGCGCGCCGGAGGCCCTACAGAGATATTGTTAAAAAAATTTTCACGTTTGCATTCTGCAAGGGGCGAAATAGGGGATCAAGAAGTTCAAGAAGCTAGGCCACAGTGTTTCTCAATCATGGGCACTTGAAGACTTTGTGGACTTCAACTCCCAGAATTCCCCAGCCAGCATGGTTGGCTGGGGAATTCTGGGAGTTGAAGTCCTCAAAGTCTTAAAGAAACACTGAGCTAGGAAAATGTTTTCCTTTTTCAAACAATCTCTTTGTATATTCAGGCATCTTCCCCCCCCCCCCCCCCAAATTTAAATTTATATTTTATTATTTTATTTTACAACACAGAAGCTATTTGAAGTCGGTGTTTTTTATTCTTTTGATCTCCCAAGCTAGCCTGCTCACACCTTAGGCCTCCTGTCTAAGAACTACACTAACCATTTCCATCACTTTAACTGACCAATTAAGTCTGACCAAGGAGGGAACATTTCAAGAACGACCAGATCAAAGACCCCCCCCCCCAGCCTTTTTCGCAACTCTTAGCAAACTGAAGATGTGCAGACTTTTGTGATTCCCAGAATTCCCTAGCTGGCATGGCTGGGGAATTCTGGGAGTCAAAAATCCACACATCTTAAAAAGTTGAGAGGTTGAGAAATACGTTTTGCAGCCTCCCATTAAAAATCTGAATTTTGCTGGCATTAACTGCAGGAAAGCCACTTACGGGGAGTCCTTGACTTATGACAATTGGGACCAGTATTCCATTGCTAGGCAAGGAAGTTGTTAAGGGAATCGTGCCCAATTTTGTGAACTTTTTTGCCACGGTTTTTAAGCAAATTACTGAAGTTGTTAAGCGAATTCGGCTTGGCCATCCTTGACTTTTCTCCTCAGATGCCTGCTGGGAAGGTTGCAAATGGTGATCACATGACCCAGGACAATGCAATTGTCATAAGTACATGCCAGTTGCCAAGCTCCTGGATTTTGATTATGTGACCATGGAGATGCTGTGACAGTCATAAGGGTGGTTGTCAAGTCTTTTCATTGCTGTTGCAACCTTGCTAAATGAATGGTAGTTAATCAAGGATTATGTGTTTTTTGAATAATGAAGGTTCCTATTAAACTATCTTGCCAAAACCTCTTTGAGTCCCGATTCACTCTACATTGACACATATACATTTAATAAATACTGAGGAAAAATCAAACATTTTGTTCTTAGAGGAAAAGATCGGACAGTCATTAAGGTATAAGTGCCTTCAGCAGGGGGTTGGACTAGAAGATCTCTAAGGTCCCTTCCAGCCCTGTGCTTTTATTATTTACTGTCCCATTAAGCTCTAGTGTGGTTTGTTTGGTTTTAGCTTTACACAATTAGTGCACGTTTGAATGGTATCTGTTACAACTGACTCAGCAGTTCATGGTTAAACAAGCTACATCTTAGTAAGAGGTGCGCATCTTATTTATTTTCACACATTGCATTAAACATTTGTTTACCCTACTGCATGAACCAAATCAATTGTGGTGGCTTGCAAAATCATGGTAAAGCATACCTGGTTAGAAATGAGGATTAGAAACTTGTATTACAAGTACTGTATTTTCTCAGGGTTCAAGATAATTTAGTCCCAGTAAAGTGACTTGATACATCTCTGTAATTTGGAAACCAAATAAGGTTAGATTTGAGTTTACATCCAAAAACGAGATTTTTAAACATATAGGCACACACAGAAAGAACACTTAAACGGACTATTCCACCAAGACAACAACTCCCAAACCATGCAAGGTCCAAAATTTGCATGTTGGGTTATTTTAAAATCTGTCTCCCTGTATTCCTGTCTGTGGGCAACCAGAGAGCCCTTTTCAGCCCTGCTTTCCAAGGTCAGAAGCTTCCGAGCTGTTGCTTCCTTATTAAGCCAGGCCTGGTGTTACCACCTTTGTTGACAGTGCACAGTTTGTAATGAGATGTTATGGAGGCTATAAAAAAACAGCAAGCGTGGCTTTCTGAGCTGAAACAGAGGGAGAGAGAGAGAGAGAGAGAGAGAGAGAGAGAGAGAGAGAGGGAGAGTGTCTGCAAGATTATAGGCTGCGCCTGCGATGGAGCAAAGAATCAGGATGGAAGGATCAGAATTTCCAAGAGATCTTGGGATCTTTTCCAGGACAGAAGACTCCTCTAGGCTGGTGAGCCTGAGATTAGAAATATCATTCCTTTAAAACCAAGCAACTCTACAGATAGTCC
>WNWU01000044.1:8593798-8604072 GCA_012654045.1 Ptyas mucosa
CTTGTGGACTTCAACTCCCAGAATTCTGGGAGTTGAAGTCCACAAGTCTTAAAGTTGCCAAGTTTGAAGACCCCTGATTTAGTTCAACAGTTCAACAGTTCGAAGTTACAACAGCACTGAAAAAAGTGATTTATGACAGCCGTTGCAACATCTCAACGGTCACTTGATCAAAATTCAGACACTGAGCAACTGACTCCTATTTATGACGGTTGCAGCATCCTGGGGGTCACGTGGTCACATTTTGTGACCTTCTGACAAGCAAAGTCAATGGGGGAAGCCGGATTCACTTAACAACCAGGTCCTGAACTTAACAATTGCAGTAATTCACTTAACAACTGTGTCAAGAAAGGTCGCAAAATGGGGCAAAACTCACTTAACTGTCTTGCTTAGCAACAAAAAATTTGGATTCAATTGTGGTCATAAACAGCGAACTACCTGTATTTGGGACCCGGTCCTGTAATCTTAATGCCCCACCGCGCCCCCCCCCCCATTTTTTTTTTACATTTCTCAAATAGTTTATGGTTCTGTTTTCACAGAACATTTCAACTGTTCAAAGTTACAACGGCATTGAAAAAAGTGCCATTTATGACCGGTTCTTGAACTTACAATAGTGGCCAAAATGGTGGAAACCTTTTGGGAAAAGTGTACTTTCTAAAACTAGCTAATAACACTTTTTTTTGGAGTAGTACCAGTGGTTGGATTCAAGTAATTTAACAACCGGTTCTCTGCCATAATGATTTCTTCCAACAACCAGTTTGCCAAACTGCTCAAAAAGTTAACAACCAAGTTCTCCCGAAGTGGTACGAACTGGCTGAATCCCACCACTGAGTAGTTCCATAAAATTATATATCAGTGGAAATATAATTTAATCAAGAATGTAATGCAATCACTTTTATGACATTTTACTGACGATAGATATCTATCCCCACCATCTAGTCAGAGCTGAAGAAGCTTCTCGGATGAGAAGCGAAACGTCTTCAAAAAAAAACCAGAAAGTCCAGTTGCCTCTTGAAAAACGCACCTTTGGGACTTCTCTGCTCCGCTTTGGAGAAAAAAACCAGGACTGACCCTTGTAAGGGAATTCTGGGAAAAAATTCTGGGAGACTTAGTCCAGGGCAAGGGTGGGCAACTATGGCCCATTTACAACCTGTGGACTTCAACTCCCAGAATGGCTGGCTCAGGAATTCTGGGGAATTGAAATCCACAGGTTGTAAAGGAGTTGTATTTTTTCCTAAGGCAACTGGAAAGTATTTTCTTTGAGGAAGGAGTTTTGCTTCTCACCCAGGAAGCTCCATCAGTTGTGACTGGATCTAGTCACAACTGGTGAAGCTTCTTGAATGAGAAGGGAAACGCCTTCCTCCTTTTCCTCAAGGGTAAAAAGAACAGCCCAGTTGCCTGTTGATAAAAGCACCTTTGAGACAACCCTGACCTGGATGACTGAGAATCTCCCTAGACATAAAGGAACCGTGGGTTGCCCACCCCTGGCCAAGGTGTTTACACACTGTATTCTGTGGCTCTTCAGGGTTGTGTGAGAGAACTTGTTGGGATCCCCGAGAGACCAAGGGGAGAAACAACAAGGATTCACTTGAAGAAAGCCACTTTACTATGAGTAGAGCTTTGTCTCTGTCTTGAAGGTTTTTTTTTGCACAGCCTAAAAAAGTTTAAAACCCTCCTCTAGAATGACCAAACTCTTAGGACTCAAAGTATGTGTCCCTCTAGATTAGAACTTGGACGCTCCTGGCTCATGCTTCTCACTGGAAGGAGTTACACCATGTTAGGGAGGGTGTGTAACAGGGGTGGGTTTCACTTACCTTTGCTACCATTTCACGTGCATGCCACTTCTGCCCACGCGCAGAAACTTCTGTGCATTCGCAGATCATATTTGATGATGTCCAGGTGGATGGGCGGAGCCTCCCACCGCCGCTGCTACCGGTTCACCTGTAGTGAACCGGTAGCAACCCACCATTGGTGTGTAACCTTCCCCAATCTGGACCCATCCAGATGTGCTACCTGGAGGGTACCTGGTTGGGAAAAACTGGACAGAGGTGTTAAACAGGCCTAACTCTAAAGTCTGGAGCCAACGGGGTCTCCTTTGTTGCTTTTACCCTTCAGCTTTTCCTAGCTGGCAGGACTGCTCGGAAATTAAACTTGAGAAGGGGAATACCAATAAATTAAATATAAATTTAAATTTAATTGACAGGAATACCTATATATATATATATATGTATGTATATATGGCAACTTTAAAATTGCTGGCCAGGGAATTCTTACAGCTAAAATACACATCATAAAGTTGTCAAGTTTGAAAAAGACTGACTTACGACATTGCAAATTCTTGTATGCACAATGAATCCCAAATGAAAGCATACTCCTTGAAGGTGGTGGAATGATAAATAGCAGTTAATTATGTTTATGAACAGGGAATATATTGCCGATTGTTGTGCATCGTGCAATGTTCCAGAGAGCAACAGCAATTTTTCTCCCCAGTCTCCCCTTACTCCAATATCATTCCCCCCACATTGTAACTCTGTGCAAACAAAAGAAAAACTTTAATTGCTGTTGCTCTCAGGTTTAACTTGTTGCTCAAGGAATCTATTCTAAAGGATTGCACAATACAACAAACTGACTAAATGGGCTGGATTCATGCTATGCAATAAGCCAGGAACTAACCCACATTAAAACTCGTCCAAATGAATATTATACATGAATTCAACGATTAGGTTTGCAACAAAACTGGCTGATGTGTGAATACAGCTTTTCTGACTCTAGAAATGGATGTCCAAGAGACTAAGGCCAGGGGTTTCTGTTCTCCGTGTTGAACTTCATAAGTTGCTAATTTTTTTACTTTGGTTCCACCTGCCTAAACTGGGAATGAGAAGCCTTCTGTCACAAAGTGGTTGTGAACTGGAATAGCTGTGGCTATTGATATGTGTGGGTGAGAGAATGAGCTCCAACCGCCTGCAAACAAATTGAAAGGCGTGCGTGCAAGAGACATCCCTTAGGAACTGCAACACAGCAATAAGTTTTGGGGCAATCTGTAGGGCTGTCTATTCCCACAGACTATGTGACCTGGTTGGTCCACATTTACTCCAGGGTAAATTCCTGTGAGATTTCCATTTGGTGGGGAAAGTGGGTTTCGTTTGGGGCCATGGGATGTGTCCTGGTCTCTGCTTCAAAAGTAGAAATAAAGTTTTATCCCATCCTGAGTGGGATCCCCCATAATGTCATCATCCATTCTCTATTTGACCCCTTCTAGAAAGTGTTTTCAACTCCCCTAGTCTAGGCTGCAGCCCTGGGATTTCCTGGTGCCCCCCCCCAAAAAACAACCATGTTGGACTCTTTTCTGATCAGCACAGCTTGCTAGCTAAAGAAGCCGACTGGTCATTTCTTCTTCCAGCCCAACCCACCTCACAAGATTGTTGTGAGCATCAAAAGAGGGGACCCTAAATGAATCTCTGGGATCCCTGAGGGGGTGAGGGAGAGTTAGGCCAGAGACAAGTAGCCGAAAGAAAGGGCTGCAAATTCCTGCCTTGACCTCCCTGGTTGCCCCTCCAGCCCCCCTCCCCCCCTTGCAGAGCACCATGCCAGTGCTCTGAGAAAGTCCAGCAAAAAACACCAGAAGGCAGTGCAAGAAGATGGAAACCAATCAAGGAGAGAAGCAACCTGGAACTAAGGAGAAACTTCCTAACAGTGAGGACAATTAACCAGTGGAACAGCTGGCCTCCAGGAGTTGCGGGTGCTCCATCATGGAGGCAGTTTGGACAGTCATTTGTCTAGAATGGTATAGTGCCGTGATGGCGAGCCTATGGCACAGGTGGCACACAAAACCCTCTCTGTGGGCACGTGAGCCATCAACCGAGATCAGCTCTGCCATGCATGAGCGTACGGCTCCCGCCAGCCAGCTGATCGCTGGGTCTCTGCTGTGCATGCGTGGGGGCGGTGGACATGCGGGAGCCCTGCCTGCGCATGTGCAGAGGGCTGGGGTGCATGCAGCCCATGCATGCATGCGTAGGGGACGGGGCACATGCAGGAGTTTGTGTGTGCAGGGGCGGGGGTGTGCGGGGGGCACGCACATGAGCAGGGGGGGTTCAGTGTGCGCGGAGCCCACACGAATATTGCATTTTGGGGGGTTGGGCGCGCTTTGGGCACTCAGTCCAGAAAAGGTTAGCAGGGGGTTAGATTAGAAGACCTCCAAGGCCCCTTCCAACTCTGTTGGAAGGGGCCTTGGCTTTGCTTTGCTGGCTGGGGAATTCTGGGAGTTGAAGTCCCCCAGGCTTGGAGGCCAAGGTTGGAGACGCCTGATATAGGATCTCCTGCCTGACCAGGGGGCTGGACTAGAAGACCTCCAAGGCCCCTTCCAACTCTGTTCTTCTGCTAATTAATAGTGGCAACGGCTTGCCTCCGGCAGTCATGGGCTGCTCCACCACCACCTAAAAGTTTTCCAGAAGAGACTAAACAGCCCCTTCTCTGCCACGATCCAGGCTCTCCTGCCTGAGCAAGGGGGTTGGACTAGAAGACCTCCGAGGCTCCCTTTCCAACTCTCTCTTCCCCTACCGGCTCCGGCGGCCTCCCCCTCTGCCCTTGGCCGCACTGGGGCCGCCCATCCGCGGGGGCCGGAGGACCAAGCGGGGCCGCCTGCTCTCTGTGCCCCAGAGCGGGCCGTGGGGAAGGCAAGTGGACTGGAGGCGTTTTCCTTTAAGAGGGAAGAAACCCGAGCGCTTGTTTGCGCAACCCTCCCGCGCCGCCAAAGTGTCTAGACTGGCACATGATGGGAGGGAGCCAATGACTCCGCGCTCGCCGAGGGGGCCCCGAGCGGAGGCTCCGTGCGGGAGAACAAAAAAGGCAGCCCGAGCGAGGGAAGGAAGGAGGGAGGACGGCCAGGGAGAGCCCGGCTCGGCGCCGCGATCGCCCGCCCGCCCGCCTGCCTCTCCAGCCCTCCTCTCCGGGGAAGCCCCGGCGCCCGCCGAAAGCAGCGCCAGCAGCAGCGCCAGCAGCCCCGCCGGCCTCCACTCCGCGCGTGGACGGGAAGGGACCCGGTGCGGCGTCTGCGCTCCCGGCCCCGGGACGGGGATCGCTGCGGCCGACCCAGCTATGCCGGGCTCCTCCGGCTCGCGTCCGAGCCCGGGAGGCGGCCTACTGCTGCTCCCTGGCCAAGTCCGGCCAACTTTGTAAGCGGTCCTGCCGAGGAAGAAGAGCGCCGTCGTCGAGGGAGCCGAGCGGGAACGCAGACGCCGCTTGGACGCGGGGGCGGCCTCCGGGCAAAGGAGCCGTCTCGGGCTCGGCGTCTTCCCGCAGAGAGAGCCGAGGGGGCGGCGGCGGCGGCGGCGGCTCCGGCCGGCGGGCGCTTTGCCGGCCCCTCCCGCGCCGTCGGCCTTCGGGGCTGCCGCTCTATGCCTTTGCTGCGCTTCCTGATGCGGCAGCGCGGCTGCCGACCCTCGGCGAGTGGCTGGGCCGGCCGTGCGAGCCCTTGGTCCGGGCGCCGACGCCGCCGACGCCGCGGCGGTTGCAACTCTAGCTCTAGCAGCAGCGGCAGCCCTCGCTGGCTCCCCTTCATGCGGCGCCCGTCCGGGAGGGTCTGAGCCGGAGCCAGCCAAGGGCCGTCCGGGCGAAGCGCATGTTCAGGTCCAAACGGGCAGGGCTTGTGCGGCGCCTTTGGAGAAGCCGGGTCCTCCCCGACGGAGGCGGCGGAGGACCGGGAGGAGGAGGAGGAGGAGGAGATGCGGGGAGCAGCAGCCTCAGGAGGAGCGAGGAGCCCGGCGGGAGCGAAGGGAGGCGCCCGGTGAGCTGCGGAGGCGCCGTCGAGGAGCTGGCCGCTCCGGAGGGCTCCATGGTGCGTGGAGACGGCGACCTCCTGGCGGAGGAAGGCGAGGCGGAGGCGGCGGCGGCGCAGGAGGCCGAGGCCGGCGGCCCGAAGGAAGCCGGCTGGTGGGCTCAGGAGAGCGACGGCCGGACGGTGAGCTGCTGCCTCTTCAAGGAGCGGGGCTTAGACGGCGCCGACGGCCGTTCCAGACTGGCGCTGCTGGAGCAGGAGCTGAAGAGCGTCACCTACTCGCTCCTGAAGCGCCTCAAGGAGCGTTCCCTCGACAGCCTGCTGGAGGCCGTCGAGTCCCGCGGTGGGCTGCCCAGCGGCTGCGTCCTAGTCTCCCGTGCCGAGCTGGAAGGGCGGTTGGGCGGCCAACCGGCTCCGCCTCAGCTGCTCCTGGGCAAACTCTTCCGCTGGCCGGACCTCCAGTGCCCCGCCGAGCTGAAGCCGCTGTGCGAGTGCCGGAGCTTCGGCCTCCCCGACGGGCCCACCGTCTGCTGCAACCCCTACCACTTCAGCCGGCTGTGCGGGCCAGGTAAGGCGCCTTCCTGGCTGCGCGGGGAGGGAGAGACCCAGAGACTGCCTTCCCCGACGGGGTGGGTGGGTGGGGGGTTCCCTGGACTGGTCGCGCTGCCCCCTCGCCCATGGGGAAGGCTGGGGCCGGGCCCTTGGGGCTGGGGTTGTGGGTCGGCATTCCTTAGTGTGAAGTTGTGATGCAGCCTGGCCAGACTAAACAAATCTGGGTTGGGAGCTGCTTTCCCAACAGAAGAGGTGTTGTGTCCGGCAGGCTGGAAGGAAGCTGGGCTAGACAGATGCTGCTCTAATGCAGGGGTCTCGAACCTTGGCCATTTGAAGCCTGGCCGAAAAACTGGCTGGGGAATTCTGGGAGTTGAAGTCGGCCAGGCTTCAAGCGGCCAAGGTTTGACACCCCTGCTCTAATGTGTGTGGGAGCCCTTCCAGGCTGGGACCAAAAAAGTCACGACTCCCTCCCTAAAATTACAGAGGAACAAGAAATACTAAATAGACCCATAACTAAAACAGAATTTGAAATGGCAGTGAAAAAATAACAAAACAACGGCCGGATGGACTCCAGTAGAGTTATATAAAAACACTCAAGAAATGCTGGGGTGTGTGTGTGTGATGTTGGAAATATTCAATGAGGGCTCTAGAACAGGCAAATGTACCTAAAACATGGCAAAGCTGGCTGGGGAATTCTGGGAGTTGAAGTCCACCGGCCAAGGTTGGAGACCCCTGCTCTAATGTGTGTGGGAGCCCTTCCAGGCTGGGACTGAAAAAGTCACGACTCCCACAAAAAGCCATTTGAGGAAAGACAGGTTGCGGGGCAGTAAAACCTCTGGAGAGGGAAGCTGCTGATGGGCCTGCCTGGACTCTGTTGGGCCACCCACCCACCCCCCTCCCTCATTTATTTGTGCCCTTTAAAAATCCCTTTGGGCTCTGGGCTGGCTCCAAACCAGAAGGGGGACTCGCTCTGGGGAGAAGGGTGGGGAATAGTAGCAAATGTCTCCCTCCTGTCCTCTTGCACTCTGAACCAGTAGGAGAGAGACCCCTTCCATAGTCCCACCTCCCCTTGCCTCCACACCCACCCACCTTGGGAATGCAGACCCCAACAGGTCTGGACAGGAGGGAAGATTCTGCAGTCCTGCCTTGAGCCCCGCCCTCCCCCCCAAAAGTGGGTGAGGGGTGGGTGGGTTTTGCCACAATGTGATTTCCGTCTGGGGAGGAGAAGGGATGCCATCTCTTCTTCCGTTTGAGCAGTGCTGGAGCTTCAGCCCAAGCCCTTGATAAGGAGCCCGGTAAGGATTGAATTGTGTTCTGAAAGTTGACAAAAGTGCCTCTCTTGAGGTCCTTAAATAACTTAAAAGCATTTGCAGAATGCTCTTCTGAGGATTCTTCCAAGAAGCCTTGAGCTTCTTCAGCATCTTGTGGGGTTTGGCAGCTTCCTCTTCTGTACTTTCTTCAGCTGGAAAGGTTAGCTTAAATTGACGTTTGCCCACTCCGTGAAAATTAGAAGTTATGATTTCTGGCAAGTGGTATTTAAGAATAGTTGTTTTGGAAGTCTCTTGTAAAGACTCTGAGATACTTTCCTATCATCTCAAATTCCCTTAAAAGAGGATCTTTGGAGGCAAAGGCCTTCAGAAATTTGCCATGTCGCCCCCACCCCCACCCCGAGGGGACCTCTGAGTCCTTAGTTCAATTCAGAACCAAGACTTTTCCATACGGGGAGATTCTTGAAAGCTGGAACATCTAGTAGCATCTTGGAGAGGTGAATTACATTGCTGGTGGAAGCTTCCATCTGACCTTGGAGGCAGAGAACTTCTCCTTTGTAAACACCAAGCATGCTGGAAGCATTCACTCCATAACATTTGTCTGCTGTCATCTTCTGGTACTATAGGTTGCATTATTATACAAGTAATCCTCAACTTCCAACAGTTCCTTTAATGACCATTCAAAGTTACATCACTGAGAAAAGTGACTTGTGACAGTTTTTCACACTTGCGACCGTTGCAACATCCCTATGGTCACAGGATCAAAATTCAGACGCATGTTGTGATCAACTTTTGCAGCCTTCTGAAATGCAAAAGTCAAGGGCGAATCCAGATTCACTTAACAACTAATTTAACAACTGCAGTGATTCACTTAACAAGTATGGCAAGAAAGGTTGCAAAACGGGACGAAATCCATTTAACAACTATCTCATTTAGCAGCAGAAATTTGGGGCTCAGTTGTGGTCGTAAAGTAAGATTACCTGTACCATGGTTTCCTTTAAGGGAGGTTTGTTGAATGATGATATTTTATATGTCTATATATTCTTTTTTTGGCTTTCGAAATGATTGTTGTAGGTGAAACGGGCAGCCATGTAAATCAAAAGTGTTACCCTTCAAACTAAGCCTGGAAAAGGCAGAGTCTAGGAAACCACGTTATGGCTTGATCCTTAACATGAAGCCATGGTTTGGATGTGTGGAAAATTCTGTATCTAGAGAACTTTAAAACCCCAAGTCCCAAGCCTGTAATGCTCTCTCAAGGGCTTTCAACAGGCTGAGAGTCACCCAATTCTTGTGAAATCAAGAACGAACATGCATAATCCCAAAAGGAGTCCTAAGTCATGACACTACTTGTGGCAACTGTTTATTCCTTCACTGAACTGAGGTTCTGCCTTTTCTCCCGAGCACTCAAAGGGAGGTACATGGGGTCTTCCCTAAGTTTATTTCCCCCAACAACAGTCTTGGGAGACGGATTAAGGGAGAATAATATGATTGGCCCCAAGTCCCCTACCTGAGTTTCTGTGTCTAACGCTGATAAACTAAGTCCTAGGACAATGCTTTCTCAATCTTGACCATTTTGAAGTTCATCCAACTTCAAGTGGCCAAGATTGAGAAAACACTGTCCTAGGTCATGACCAGCAACTGACAGCATCTTCATAGCATTGCCCAGCCACTGTTGGTGATACAAAGGTGCCTACAGTGAAGTTTGGATGACTTTAGAGCAACATGTTCACCTTGGCCACTTTAAGATGCGTGGACTTCAATTCCCAGAATTCCCCAGCTGGCCACGGTTGAGAAACACTACTTCAGAAGATTCTTTAAAGTCACTAGTGCATGAATGATCTTCACCCAATAATTGGACCACTGCTAAATTTGACTCTTTGACTCTGCTTTGCTACTAAGACGGGACAATGTTTGTATACATTCTTTAGGAACTGAGCTCCAGTTTGTATCATGTTAAAGAAATCACCCCCCACATCTGGCATGTTCACACCTGAAGAACATGAGGGCCCTAAGAGGTCTATGCAGACTCTGCATCTCTCCTGAAGTTGCCACCCAACTGCAATTTTTAATGTGAGATGAGAAAATTGCTCAGTGCAATGAAACAATTGCAAAAAATAGTTTTTGGAGTGCATCTTAAATCTTCCCCCATGGAAGGTTACACACCTCTGATTCCAGAAGGCCATTCATTCCCCATATGACCAGGGTTTACATTTATTTATATTTGATCTCCTCTTGGTTTTATGGTCTTCTTGAAACTGGGTCAATCTTGATTTTTTTAAGAGCTCTTTAAGAATCTAATGTCAGTCTAAACAGTGGGCATGGCTGCAGCTAGTTTTACACACAACAGTTAACTCTTGATCGGCCTTTGAGGAATTCCCAGATAAAGTATGTTGTGTTTTAGAGATTTTTTTGGTTTGGAACTTGTGGCTGCGGGTCCCATGGCTTAGGGGTGCTTGAATGTTGCCAGTATCTAAATCAAAGTGGGAGGGAAGGAGGGGGAGAGAGAGAAAAAGAAAGAAAGAAAAAGAAAGAGGGAGGGAGGGAGATGGGAATAAGAAGGAGGGAAGCAGGGAAGGAAGGAGAAGAGGGAGAGAGGGAGGGAATAGCAAGGAAGGAAGGAAGAAAAAGGAAGGAAAGAGAAAGAAAGAAAGAAAGAAAGAAAGAAAGAAAGAAAGAAAGAAAGA
>WNWU01000044.1:8604082-8635539 GCA_012654045.1 Ptyas mucosa
AGAAAGAAAGAAAGAAAGAAAGAAAGAAAGAAAGAAAGAAAGAAAGAAAGATGACGTTATTGGTGCCATCCAAAAAGTCCTGCAGCAAATGGAATACAGTATCTTTTTATTCTCTGTAAGCTCAGGGAGTGATTTGGGATGGACATTTCATCCTGTAGATTTTCTATCTGAAGTATAGCAGCATCTGATTTGCTTTCTGATTTGCTGTTTCTGGCTATTAAAACATCATCATCAAGAAGTTTGGATAACTATTTGGAGCCTGCAAACATTGCCTGAAACCCCCCTCCTCCCCAAAATGATTAGGAATATGTCATTCTTCTTCTAGCTCTCCCCAAATAGGGAAATCACTCTTCCTTCCATCTCCTCTTTCTGTTCTGGATTTTTATTTATGTTTATGTTTATCTTAGATTTCTATACTGCCCTTCTTCCTGGGGACTCAGGGCGGTGTACAGCCAAGTAAAAACACATAATATAAACATTAAAAACCAATTAAAAAGAATATCTAAATTTGGCCCAAAAATTTAAAAAACACCCCACTTTAAAATCATTTAAAAGGCTTCGCTTAGGCCAGCCCGGCTTGTTGGAAGAAAAATGTTTTAAGGGCCCAGTGGAAGGCACGGAGGTCATGGATTTTTCTTATCTCAGGGGGCAGCTGATTCCAGAGGGTAGGAGCTCCCACAGAGAAGGCCCTCCCCCTGGGGGTCACCAGCCTACATTGCTTGGCTGATGGCACCCCGAGGAGACCCTCTCTGTGGGAGCGCACGGGTCGATGGGAGGTTGTCGGTGGCAGAAGGCGGTCTCGTAGATAACTGGGCCCTATGCCATGGAGCGCTTTAAAGGTGGTAACCAACACCTTGAAGCGCACCCGGAAGACCACTGGGAGCCAGTGCAGCTCGCGCAGGAGCGGTGTTATGTGGGAGCGCCATGTAGCCCCCGTAATTACCCGCGCGGCCGCATTCTGGACCAGTTGGAGCCTCCGGGTGCTCCTCAAGGAGCTTCTGGATTTGCTTCTGGATTCAAGAAAATTCCGCTTCCGTCAAGCATTTTGACATTGTCTTGTGCAGGGTTTGTACACACACAGTTTATACTGAAAAGTCTTTTAACAGCTGAGGGGGGAATTCCATTCAGTCCCAGTCTGGCTGCAGACAATACTTTACACGAGGGTCAACAACTCGGGGCCTTGCAGATGTTGCCGAACCACAATTGCTAGGATCCCTCCTCACTGGTCCAGCTGGTCTGGCTCCTGTGTCTCTGACTCAGCACCCCTTGGGTGGCCACCCCTCCCCCTCTCCCCTTTTGCACAATCCACAGGCTTTGAAACTGGTGGAACCTGGTGGTTGAATTGTGACAAAGGAAGATCTCTCCATTGAACTTTGCTGGCCAACTCTTAAAACAGAATAACAGAGATGGAAGAGGGACCTTGGAGGTCTTCCAGTCCAACCCCTCCTTGCTCAAGCAGGAGACCCTATCCCATTCCACAGAAGTGGTTGCCCAGCCTCCAGTGATGGAGCACCCCACAACTTCTATTGGCAAGCTGTTCCACTGGTTAATTGTTCCAACTGTCAGGAAATTTCTCCTTAGTTCTTGGTTGCTTCTCTCCGTGATCAGTTTCCATCTGTTACTTCTTGTCCTGCCTTCAGCTGCTTTGGAGAATAGGCTGACCCCTTCTTCTTGGGGGCAGCCCTCAAATATTGGAAGTCAACCATCATGTCATGCATAATCCTTTTTGTTAGACTATTAGGCACACCCAGTTCCTGCAACCATTCTACGTATGTTTTATCCTCTAGTCATGTCTGTTGTCGGGTCCATGCATTAAATGAACTTTGAGCCTTTGAAAAATCCATTGAAATGCAAAGTAAGATTTATGCAAAATCTGCATTGATTTGCATTTTTACTTGAAGGGGTGGTCACTGCCTAGTCCCCTGTCTGGTAGTCTCCCCTCCCTGGAAATCTTTTTTTCCAAATTCCAAAGAATCTGAAACCTGCAGCCATGGCTGGATTCCAGCCAGCAAAGAGTTAACTTTTCTATCAGGGGGCTGGTACTAAAAGGAAGAAAGCAACCGATTTCCTTGAGAAAGAGGGTGAGGAGAAACTTTTGCGGGAATGGGATCTGTTAGATTCCAGGCTGGCTGGGTAAGAGGAGACCCATAATAAAAGCCCGGAAGCCAGAAGGATCGCAGCTCCTTATGTGCAATTAGATTCTTTTCTTGGGAGCTCAACAACAACCACCAAAAAAATCCTGTTTTGCTTGCTTAGCTGAAAGTTTCTGCAGGGCCTTGCAAAAGGGCCTTGCAGAAGGGGCAAGTAAAATGAGGGAGGGGTAAAGCAGAATGCAACTTTTGCAAAAAGGCGTTTTCCCCTTTTCCTCTCCTGGATCGCCCTGGGAACAGCTTTGCCCCCCTCCCCAACAGGCAAACCAGCATCTCCTGCACAGGCGGCTGGAGCAGAATAGCTGCTGTTCACTGGAGCAGGGCTACATCCGAGGGAGGGGAAGGGGAGGCTGGCAGGCTGGTGCTTTTCCGACTTTTGCTTTGTCCCTTTCTTTGGCAGTAACGAGCCCTTAACCTGGATTGGTGATTTTTCAAAAGGTGGCACCAGAGAGAGAGAATCCATAAATCAGAATAATGCTGGAAGGGACCCTGGAGGTCTTCTAGTCCAGCCCCCAGCTCAAGCAGGAGACCCTATAATCATTTCAGACAGTCTCTGCCCCGTCTCTTCTTAAAAGCCCCCAATGATGGAGCACGCACAACCTCTGAAGACAATCTGTTCCACTGGTTAATTGTCCTCACTGTTAGGAAATTTCTCCTTAATTCCAGGTTGCTTCTCTCCTTGATTAGTTTCCATCCATTGTTTCTCTTCCTGCCCTCTGGTGCTTTGGAGAATAATTTGTTCCCCTCTTCTTTGTAGCAGCCCCTCAAATACTGGAACTCTGCTATCATGTCACCCCAATTCTTCTTTTCTCTAGACTAGACATACCCAGTTCCTCTAATCCTCCTTCGTATGTTTTTGTCTCCTGGTCTTTAATCGTCTTAGTTGCTCTTCTCTGCACTTTTTTTCCAAAGTCTCAACATCTTTTTTTTTTGGTAGTGTGGTGACCAAAACTGGATGCAGCATTCCAGATGTTGCCTTACTAGAGCTTTATAAAGCGGTACTAATACTTCATGTGATCTTGATCCTATGCCTCTGTTTATACAACCCAGGATTGTATTAGCTTTCTTGGCTGCTGCCAAAGCCCCTTGCTTTTTCCTCAGCCTTTTCAAACTTTTTAAAAACTTTGGAGAATCGACTTCCAGAACCCTCCCCCTTGTAAAATGGTAGCCTTTCCTGCCTTGCTTTCTTCCCAAAGCAGAGACCTTCCTGTGGCAAGTGTATCCCCAAAATTATAGGTAGCCCTACCTAGGTTTGCAAGAGTTGGCTTAGTGATTATTCAAAGTTACAACGGCACTGAAAAAAATGACTTATGACCATTTTTCCCACTTAAAACTCTTGCAGCATCCCATGGTCATGTGATCAAAATTCACGTGGCAAGTGATTCATATTTATGACGATTGCCATGTCCCTGGGTCAGCTGACGATCCCCTTTTGCGACCTTCTGACAAGCAGAGTCAACGGGGAAGGCAGATTCACTTAAGAACCATGTCTTAACTGCAGGGATTCGCTTAACAACGATGGCAAGAAAGGACATAAAATGGGGCAAAACTCACGTAACAACAGTTGATTAGCAACAGAAATGTTAGGCTGAATTGTATTTGTAAGTCAACGACTACCTGTGCTCGTTTTTTTAAATTATTATTATTATTATTATTATTATTATTATTATTATTATTATAACAAGGGTGTTCAATCTTGACAAGTTCCAATACCTGTAGGCTTCAACTCACAGGATCCCACTGGCTGGGGAATTCTGGGAGTTGAAGTCCACGGGTCTTAAAGTTGCCAAGGTTGGAAATCCTTTCTTGGATTATAACCAAAGGAGAGAAAAGCTTTTTTTTTTGGAGGTAGAGAAAAATCACTGGGTTCTTCAGGCGAAAACAGATGGGAATTGGAGAGAAAACCCACGTAGGCAAATCCCTCTCTCTGTCTTTTGGCCTGGTGTTTATTATCCCCTTTCAATTGAGATCATTTTCAAGTTGTGCTTAGAAAGAAAGCAGCTTCCCCGCTTTCTTTCTGAAGGAGTTTCTCCTCCACCCCCACCCACCCTCCCGCCCCCCTAAACCCACTATTTAGGTGAAGAAGTGGTGATAATATGCAGTTTGCATTTGGCTGGCGCCAGCTTGACTGGCCCTTCTATCTGACGGCCTGTCTTAAAGCAACAGCACCTCTTATTTTTAAAAGAGGATCTTTAAGGCAAGCAAGGGTTTGTGTTTTGTTGTTCTTTTTTAAAACTCCTTTTGCAAACTTGCCAAACCTGTACGGGAGAAGAAGAACCAGCTACCTGAGCCTGAATGTCTTCGTTTTTTTTAATGAATTTTTCTCTTGCTCCAGTAATATAATGCAATTAGATGTGGAACTAAGAATACAGGAAAATGTTTCTTGGATGCAACTTGCAATAGCTTCAGTCTCATAAGCATGTTTTGTGCAAGGGCAGGGAGCTGCTTTCGGTCTCCCTATTTTTTTTTTAAAATGTTGTCATTTAAAATTTGGGGGGAGGGGGATGACCCCAGAGACCCTAACATTGCTGTTAGCAATTTTCCTTTTTCTTGGTGCTGCAAGTTGAATTAGGAGATGAGCTTTCCTTCATTTTTTTTATTTGTTTTGCAACACCAATTTTTTCTCCCTGTTATGCTCTGAATTCAGTCTTCTGTATCTTTCCTACCCGGAGTGATGGAATTCTGTCCCTTGACTATTTACTGGGACACCAAATACCGTGTTCCTTGCAATAGAGGCACAGAAACTTAAAGAGGAAAGTTTTGGCTGTCTTGAGCATGGCTGGACATATCCGGAGGAAGTATTGCTTTTGCCAAAAAAGTGACAGTGTTGTTAGGAATGTTTCAGCTTCAGAGTTAAACCAGTTTTGTTTGGTAGCCAGTTTTGACTATTTTAGTTCCCTGCTGAGCTCTCGGCTGTGTTTACCCAATGCAAAATAATACGTGGTTTGCCGAATTAACTCGATCGCACCAATACTTAAAACACCTGAACCATCCATCAAACCTTCTGGTTGGATTTGCACAACACGCTGATCCTTTAACCCAGTGCATTTTAGGCTGTGTGTTATGCAAAAGCCAGCTCTTTTGTTGTAGTCCTTTGAATTATAGCTCAAGGTTTTAGGAACAGTGGACCACAATTAAAGTCCCTTTGAGGCTCTTGAAAGGAGGGAAAATGACACTGACTAGATTCACATGTTGTCCTAAAAACCATGATTCCATTTGTTTGGTCTGTATTTGGTGTGTTGTCCAAACGAAGACTCTGTCTCTAATGAACCATGCCTTAGTATGGCATGTGGACATGCCATTATTTGGTTGAAAACAAGTGCCGGTGTTATGAGGCTCTGTGTTCGAGTATTGCTGTAACTGTGAGGAAGATACTTTGACCTCAGCAAAAGGATGATAGTTTTCCAGGCACATGGGGAGTAAGTTCTAAATTTGGGGACTGTCTCTTCAATTGACATGGAGAAAACTAACTACAGGTAGTCCTTGACTTCCAACAGCTCATTTAGTGACCGTTCAAAGTTTACAACGGCACTGAAAAACATGACTTATGACCATTTTTCACAACTTTTGCAGCATGCCCGTGGTCTTGTAATCGAAATTCAAATGCTTGGCATCCAGTTCACCTTTATGACAGTTACCGTGTCTCGGGGGTGTCATGTGATCACCTTTTAAAACTTTCTGACAAGCAAAATCAATGGGGAAGCCAGATTTCTTTCACAACCAGGTTACTAACTTAACAACTGCAGTGGTTCACTTAACAACGGTGGCAAGAAATGTCATAAAATAGCAATAAAATGTCACAGAACTCTCTTTAACAAATGTCTCACTTAACAACAGGAATTATGGGTTCAGTTATGGTCATAAGTCAAGCACTACCTATTACAGACTGGATCATATTCTTTGTGAGGACCAGACCTGTATTCAGCCAACCTAAAACTACATTGCATTCGATGGGATTGTTGTAGAGTAAATGAGCTTGAGAATTGCAAGCCATGGTCTCTTTAATGCGTATCTGGTGGGTATGTACAATATGCTAAACCCAAGTAATGGATGTATTCTACGTTTTGCACAAGGGACAAAGCGCCTATTTGTGCCATGCCATCTTATGATTGAACATTATGGTTTGCTTGATGCAACATGCTAAGACATTATTTCTCAACCTTGGCTGTTTGAAGATAGGTGGACTTCAACTTCTGGGAGTTGAAGCCCACACACATCTTCAAATGACCAAGGTTGAGTAACACTATGCTAAGACAATCTTAGGATTCCTAGGAAAGATTGACCCACAGACTGCCTTATCCCAGTTCAATCAAGTGTTGGCTCAACCAAGCAAAGGAATTTTGAAGGACACTTGTTTGTGGACCATGGAAGTCTTCTATTCATAAAAATTGCATCTAAACCTTGAAGCTTGACAAAGGAAGTTGAGTCGGTTATTCTGCTTTTTGTCAATTGAAGTATCTTTTCATACACGTGAGCTCTTCTGATCAATATCCTAGCCTTTGTTCAACTAGAAGTGACTTCATTGCGATAGAAACCACCTTTCTGAAAACTTGGATAATGCTTCATTTCCCTCCCTTGTCTTTTTCAGAATCGCCACCCCCTCCTTATTCCCGGCTGTCTCCAAAGGATGAGCAAAAGCCATTGAGTAAGTATGTTCTCCACCCAGACTTCCCTCCTGCAGTTTTAGTAAGTAGCGGTCCACTTGTGATGGACAACTGGAGACCTGTATTTTGTGGGCAACTTTTGTCTCTTTTTTCAAATGGAAGATGACCACCTTTGGCTTTTCTCTCTGTGTGTAATACAAGGTGATAGCAATAGCACTTAGACTTATATACCGCTTCACATTGCTTTAGCCCTCTCTAAGTGGTTTACAAAGTCAGCCTATTGCCCCCAACAATCTGGGTCCTCATTTTACCAACCTTGGAAGGCTGAGTCAACCTTGAGCCTGGTAAGATTTGAACTGCCAAATTGCAGTCAGCAGAAGTAGCCTGCAGTACTGCATCCGGGTGGTTACTGGGCCACCGTGGCTCATAATGTACATTTAGGTTTTAGGTTTTATTTGATTTATATACCGCCCTAGTCCCGAAGGACTCAGGGCAGTGAACAGCTACAAGATAAAACACATAAATACAAAATTTAAAAGCAAAATAAAACCGAATTAAACAATTTGGCCCAACACAGATTTAAAAAACCTCAATAATTAAGAACAGATTAAAATTTATATTTTAAAAGGGAAAAGGGAAAATTAGGCCAGGCCAGCCTGATGGAATAAAAAGGTCTTGAGAACACGGCGGAAGGTGTGCAGATCTGGGATCCTCCGTATCTCCGGGGGGAGCTCATTCCAAATAGTAGGTGCCCCCCTGGGGGCCGCCAGTCGACATTGTTTGGTTGATGGCACCCGGAGGAGCCCCTCTCTGTGAGAGTGTACCGGCCGGTGGGAGGCTATTGGTGGCAGCAGGCAGTCCCATAGATAACCAGGTCCTTAGCCATGGAGCACTCTAAAGGTGGTAACCAAAACCTTGAAGCGCACACGGAAGACCACTGGGAGCCAGTGCAGCTCGCGCAGGAGAGGTGTTACATGGAAACGCCATGTTGCTACCATAACCACCTGCGCGGCCGCACTCTGCGCCAGTTGGAGCCTCCGGGTGCTCCTTAAGGGGAACCCCATGTAGAGAGCATTACAGTAGTCCAGGCGGGAGGGGACGAGGGCATGGTTGACTGTGCGTAAGGAGTCCCGATCCAGAAAGGGACGCAACTGGCGAATTAGGCGAACCTGATGAAAAATCCTCCTGGTCACGGCCGTCAGGTGCTCTTCTAAAGACAGACGTGAATCCAGGAGGATGCCCAAGTTGCGAGCCCTCTCTGGGGGGCCAATGATTCGCCCCCAATAGTCAGTGATGGCACCAACTGACTATATTGGGACGTCGGAAACCACAGCCACTCGGTCTTGGATGGGTTGAGCCTGAGCCTGTTTCTCCCCATCCAGATCCGCACGGCCTCCAGGCACCGAGACATCACTTCAAGAGCATCGTTGGGGTGATCCGGGGTGGAGATGTACAGCTGAGTATCGTCAGCGTACTGATGGTACTTCACCCCGAAACCACAGATGATCTCGCCCAGCAGCTTTACATAAATGTTGAACAGAAGGGGTGAGAGGACCGACCCTTGTGGCACCCCACATATGAGGCGCCTCGGGGTCGACCTCTGCCTCCCTGCCAACACAGACTGCAACTGGTCGAGAGAAAGGAGGAGAACCACTGCAACACAGTGCCCCCCACCCCTAACTCTTCCAAGCATGATACCATGGTTGATGGTATCAAAAGCCGCTGAGAGATCTAATAGGACCAGGACAGAGGAGCAACCCCTGTCCTGAGCCCTCCAGAGATCATCAACCAACGTGACCAATGCCGTTTCTGTGCTGTACCCAGGCCTGAAGCCCAACTGGAACTGATCCAGATACACCGTTTCATCCAGGTGCTGCGGGAGCTGCCGCGCAACCACACACTCAACAACCTTCGCCACAAAGCGAAGGTTGGAGACCGGACAATAATTAGACAACACTGCTGGGTCCAGGGAAGGCTTCTTAAGGAGAGGCCTCACCACCGCCTCTTTCAAGGTGGCGGGGAAGTCACCCTCACCCAGTGAAGCATTTATAATCCCCTGGAGCCAGCCTCGCGTCACCACCTAAGAAACCAGCACTAACCAGGAGGGACACGGGTCCAACAAACATGTGGTCGCGTTCAGTCTACTCAGAATCCTGTCCATGTCATCAGGAGTCATGGGATCAAACTCATCCCAGATAACATTCTCAAAACCTGCCTCAGTCATCCCCCCTGAAACTACCGAGTCGGAGTCCAGATCTTCCCGAATCTGAGTGATTTTGTCATGCAGATATCGTACAAAGTCCTCGGCTCTACCCTCCAAGGGGTCCTCCCACACTCCCTGGTGGAGCAGGGAGCGGGTCACCCTAAACAGGGCGGCCGGGCGATTATCTGATGACGCAATAAGAGCAGCAAAATAATTACACTTTGCTGCTTTTATCGCCACTAGGTAATTCTTAATATGAGATCTTACCAGTGTTCGGTCAGATTCAGAAAGACTGGCCCTCCAACTGCTCTCTAGGCGTCTTTTCCAGCGCTTCATCTCCCTCAGCTCCTCAGTAAACCAAGGAGCTAGGTGAGAACGGCGCCGGGTCAGAGGCCGCAAAGACATGACCTGATCCAGAGCTCCAGCGGTCGCCCTATCCCAGGTGGCCATGAGGTCTCCAGTCGAGGCGCGAGCCAGAGCCTCAGGGAATGGCCCAAGCTCCATCTGGAACCTGTCAGGCTCCATCAGGCGCCTGGGGCGGAACCATCTCACCGGCTCCGCCTCTCTGTGGCGAGTTGCAGCGGTGCAAAGGTCAAGGCGAAGGACAGAGTGATCCGACCATGACAAGGGCTCGGTGACTATATCCCCATCTCAAGATCACTCAACCACTGTTCAGAGACAAAAACCAGGTCCAGCGTGATTCCCCCCGTGTGGGTAGGGCCATGAATTAGCTGGGTCAGGTCCATAGCTGTCATGGAAGCCATGAACTCCCGAGCCACCTCAGACGTCTCACCCACGGACGGCAGGTTGAAATCCCCCATGACCATAAGTCTAGGGGTATCAACCGCCACCGCTGCGATGACGTTGAGTAGCTCGGGCAGCTACAGATCAGCAAACCCATCTGTACCCCATGACTCCACTTCACAAGGAGGGACTCACAGCCGGCCGTCTGAGGAACAGTAGCCTCCCTTGGTCTAAGACCTTCTTTAATAATAACCGCTAACCCCCCCTGCCCCTCTCCCATGACCTCGGCTGATGGAATGCGTGGAAACCTGGTGGGCACATTTCAGCGAGGGGAAACCTCCCCCTCTTGGCCCAACCAGGTCTCTGTAATACCTGCCAGGTCCGCTCCCCCCTCCTGAACAAGATCACAAATGAAGGGGGTTTTATTTACCTGGCATTGCACAACATCAGCCGAAGGCCCGGGTCTTGAAGGTCTGTGCAACCTGGGGAATGAGTGGAGCCTTGGGTGCCGGAGTGCACCACGGCTCGTAAACAGCGCGCGCGCGCTCCCCTAACAGGATATAGCCTCCTGCTCCCGCCGTATCTGCCCCTCCCACCCACAGTATTGATGTTAGAAACACTATCTGGATAAGCTCTAACCCCCCTCTCAACCCCTCGACTCCGGGTCCCCCACCCCCTATGCCGCGCTTCACAGCCAGACCTAACCCTCCCCTTAGTAGATTATCCCCCATACCTTGAATTCTAATCCGACCCTCCCCCCCCCCGGAACCCCTTAAAAGTTTGACTAAAAATTTGTGTAAAAAACCCCTCAACCCCCTCTTCGCGGCATGCCACCTCTCTGGGTTCCAAGACCCGTCATCGAGGTAGGCCCTCGATAACGCGGAGGGCCAGACCTGCGAGAGGGGGGAGTCTCACAGCGCAAGAAGTTCAACGGTTGAGTAAATCCACAAAACGGAAAAGGTGAAGGTGACCTCTGGTCAGGGTTCCATAGAATCTAAAAGTCCTGAAGACAAAGAGGCAGCAAACTCAAAAGGCGTGGGTAGCTGGATTCCTTATGCTATTTCAGCAAATACAGGGGGTGTTCCAGGCATCCTCTCACGATGTCTGGCCAGATGGAATATGCTATGGAGAAGTTCAGGAAACTGTCCCCTCTGGTAAGGAATGGCAGTAGTAACCCGGACTCCCTCAGGGCCCACATCATAGTTGTCCAATAGTCAGGGGCATAGATAGAATAAAGCCAGTCCAGAAGGCAGAAATAGAGAGTAAGCCTGGGGCAGAATTTGGTGACACACGGAAAGATGGAAAAAATGGCTTACAAGGCAAAGGCAGCTGGGGTAATGACCCCAGGCATTTTTTTGGCACAGGCCAAAAAAAAGGGGGGAGGTATGGCCCGAGGCCACCCAAAACCAGCCCTCGGCCATCCTCCAACCTCTCCCACTTTATACCCCCAGTCTGCAGCCCCAACTCAAGGGGCCTCCGGATTCCTGCAGGAAACGGCCCCACAAAAGCCAGCCCCTAACAGGTCCAGGCTGTTGGCCTCTCACCACACCGTCTATGTCAGTAGCAATCGCCTGCTGCCCCCTCGCCTCCACCAACGTCCAGAACAGTCGACGCCTCGTAGGCACCGCCGCCGTTTCCGCCAGGGTTTCCGCCACGCTCCAGAAACTCCAGGGGCCTTAAAAGAAGCCCCAGAGAAGCCAGAGAGCCGGGAAGGCCCTTGTATCACCACCGCTGCAGAGCCATAGTAAAAGGAAGAAAGTGCTGCCGAACAGCTGCTACTGCCATCACCACGCAGTGCCTTCTGATGGCCATTTCTCATTGGTCCTGATGTCCTGGAGGGCAAAAAAACCCCTCAACATACCGAGAGGAAGCCCCCTTCACTAGGACTGGGGGCCAGAATGGTCAAATTGGCCCCCCGAGGTCCCGAAACACCAGAGGTCACCCCTATCCGCCGGGAGCGTCTCAAACCAAGTCCTCCATCTTGGGCATGCGCAAGATGTAGACATAAAACATAGAGCTGGAAGGGACCTTGGAGGTCTTCTAGTCCAATCCCCTGCTTGAGCAGGAGACCGTCTCCTGTTTCAGATAAATGGTTGTCCAATCTCTTTTTTGAAAGCCTACAGCCCTGATGTCGAACCTATGGCATGCGTGCCACAGGTGGCATATGGAGCCATATTGGTGGGTACGCGAGTGTTGCCCTAGCTTAGCTCCAGCATGCATGCATGTGCTGGCCAGCTGATTTTCAGGCCTTCTGGGTCTACCGGAAGTTAGGAAATAGGCTGTTTCTGGCCTCCGTTTTCGTCCTCCCCAGGCTCCAAGAAAGCGTCTGGAGCCTGGGGAGGGTGAAAAACAGGCCTACCGGGCCCACTGTGCCATCGTATGCCAAAAGCAGTGGGAGTGTGGAGGGGTCGCGTGTACATGCATGGGACAGGGCACATTGAATTATGGGTGTGGGCATGCATGCGCACAACACTGCCCCCCCCCCATGCTCCCCACGTTTTTGGCACGTGACGGCAAAAAGGTTAGCCGTCACTGGCCTACAGTGTTGAAGCACCCATAACTTCTGGTGGCAAGCTGTTCCACTGGTTGATTGTCCTCACTGTTAGGAAGTTTCTCCTTTATTCCAGGTTGCTTCTCTCTTTGGTTAGTTTCCATCTCCATTGTTTCTTGTCCTGCCCTCTGGTGCTTTGGAGAATAGTTTGACACTCTTACCCCCAGTCTTGAATGGCTTGTACAATGAAGTACATGGAAGTCTTGTAGAATGTTGTTATGGATTATGCAAAGGATAAAGAATCATCCTGGGTCAAACTCAGATTTACACATTGCAAAGTCAGTAAGAAGACTGGTCAAGGTCTGGTCGTGGAGGCACAGAGTCCTGGCCCAGATTGAATTATCCAAAAGCAACACAGCAAAGATGGTTTCAAGAAACAATGAGGCCTCTTCAGTTTATTGGAGGCTTCGTTTCAGCATTAGAATAGGTTCAGGCAATACAGGCAGTCCTTGATTTACAACTATTCATTTAGTGACCGTTCAAAGCTACAACGGCATTGAAAAAAGTGACTTATAACCATTTTTCATAGTAGGACTGTTGCAGCATTCCCATGATCAGAATTTGGATGATTGGCAACTGGCGTGTATTTATGACGGTTGCGGTGTCCTGGGGTCATGTGATCCCTTTTGTGACCTTCTGACAAGCAAAGTCAGTGGGAAAGCCAGATTCACTTAACAACCAGGTTACTAACTTAATAACTGCAGTGATTCATTTAACGGCTGTGGCACAGAAGGTTGTAAAATGGGGGCAAAACTCACTTAACGACTGTCTTGCTTAGCAATGGGAATTTTGGGCTCAATTGTAGTCGTAAGTCAAGGACTATCTGTGTACCTTTTACCCAGAAGCTGAAGACCAGCTGGAGTTGCTTAGACAATTGAGGAGGAATAGCACACTTCTGAGTAAACCATGATTCTAAGGACTCTCCTCCCAACAGTCAAGACCAGGGTCTCCAACCTTGGCAACTTTATGACTTGTGGACTTCAACTCCCAGAATTCCTCAGCCAGCGCATGCTGGGAGTTGAAGTCCACAAGTCATAAAGTTGTCAAGGTTGGAGACCCCTAGTCTAGAATGACGATGGTGAACTTATGACATACGTGTCACAGGTGACACTCCAGGCCTCTGGACCTTCTGGAAATTTTGTGAGAGGTCCCTGGTCTTGGAGAACCCCTGGAGACTCCAACAATCACAGAAGTCCAGAGTGTCCCTAGAGGACATCTGGAGGGGCCTCCCTTGTCTGTGTGCATGAGAGAGAAAGAGAGCCCTGGTGGCTCAGCAGACTAAGGACTGTAATTAACATTCAGCTGCCTGCAATTACTGCAAGTTCAAACCCCACCAGGCTCAAGATTGACTCAGCCTTCCTTCCTTTCTAAGGTAGGTGAAATGAGGACCCAGATTGTGGGGGCAATAAGCTGACTTTGTATAAATATATACAAAAAGTATGAAGGCTTTTGCTTAACGCATTGTAAGCCGCCCTGAGTCTCCGGAGAAGGGCGGCATATATAAATCAAATAAAGAAAAATAAAAATAACAAAATAAATCAAGGTAGACATTTTCTGAACTTTCGACCAGCTGAGCCCAAAAGATTCACTGGTCCATGACTTCTGTCTCTCCTGCTGATGGATTAGCCCCATGATGGCGAACCTATGGCACGTGTGCCACAGGTGGCACGCAGCGCCCTTGCTGTGGGCACACCTGCTGTCGCCCCAGTTCAGCTCTGCCACGCATGTGTCTGCACCTCCCACCAGCCAGCTGGTCAGCGGATCTCTGCCATGCATGTGCAGGGGGCATGATGTGTGCAGTAGGGCCACATGTGCATACGTTGGGGGGCACGTGCAGGGGGTGTCTGTGCATGTGTGGGGGTGGGGTGTGAATGCATTGCAGTGGTGGTTTTCAAAAATTTTTACTACGGGTTCTGTGGATGTGGCTTGGTGGGCGTGGAAGGGGAAGGTTACTGCAAAATCCCCATTCCCTCCCGATCAGCTGGGACTCGGGAGGCAGAGAATAGATGGGGATGGGGCCAAGCAGAGGTGGTATTTACTGGTTCTCCAAATGACTCAAAATTTCCGCTACTGGTTCTCAATAATAATAATAACAACAACAACTTTATTGTCATTATACGTGTATACACAGTATACCCATACAATGAAATTCACATAACACCCAGAGACCAGACCCAACTCACATAACAATCCCCAAACACATTCCCACCCACCACAATTCCCCACCCCTAAACCACCCAAACATCTACACAACAGACCAAGTAATGCTGTCCAACAGCTCACTGATGTGGCCCTTTAGTTCATTGTTGAGTGCAATTAGAGCTCTGGGATAAAAACTATTCAGAAAAACGTGTGGTCTGAGTTTTAATTGTTCTGTATCTTCTCCCAGGAGGGAGTCCAAAAAGATTGTAAGCGGGATGGGAAGAGTCTCTGAGAATGTTATGCAACTTTCTCAAACAGCGAGATTCGAAGATGTCGTCCAGGGCTGGTAGCTGGAGCCCGATGATATTCTGGGCAGTTTTAATGATTCTCTGTAGAGCTTTTCTGTCCGCTACAGAACTGGTCAGAACATGCTGAAACTCACCTCTAATGCATTGCATTTTGGGTTTTTTGGTGCGTGTGCATGCGTTTTGGGCACTTGATCCAGAAACGGTTAGCCATTACTGAATTAAACCATCTGTTGCTCTTATTTTGCTCTTATTTTGAGCCGAGTCCAAGATTTCAGATGAGGCGATTTTGACAAGACTGGGGAGTTTAGCCTGGGTTCCTCACAATGGCTCTCACCAGATTCTTCTCCTGCTGCTTCTCAGAGAAGGATCTTTTGAGGGCACAATGCCATCTACTTGTGATGTCAGTGGTGATTTTGCACAAGTGAGCTATGCTGGCTGGAGAATTCTGGGAGTTGAAGTCCACAAGTCTTAAAGCTGCCAAGTTTGAAGACCTCTGATTTAAATAGTGTGTCCGAAAATTAATAGCTGGGACCAGAAGAGTGAGTTTTGTGGTAAACTACAATGACACTGGAATTACGATGGGCACTTAGTGTCCAATGAAAGGATGAAGTTGTAGAATATTGATATTGTCAGGAACATTTCATTATTTCTCATCATGGCAATGGTGATGGTGCAATTAAACTTTGTTTGGTTTTTATATGCATCACAGGACACCATTTGTCCATAGAAGCCAGACAAAATTTCAGTTGCCCTCTTACAACTGATTTTTTTTGACCATCCAAGTGGATATCTCTATACTTTTGTGATTCTACTTTCCCACTTAAACTTTATGATGCGGGAAAGGAAAAAAGGTGAATCCCAAGTCTTGGTAAGAGGGGGGTGTATCAGTTGAGGGTGGTGGTGGTAAAAATGCAGCAAGTGCCTTGGAGAAAACTTAAGAAGGCTAAAACGTATGAAGAACGGTTGCAGGAATTGGGTTTGGCTAGTCTAAAGAGAAGAAGAATTAGGGGTGACATCATAGCAGTCTTCCAGTATTTGAGGGGCTGCCACAAAGAGGAGGGAGTCAAATTATTCTATAAAGAAACACAAGGCAGGACAAGAAACAATGGATGGAAACTAACCAAGGAAAGAAGCATCTAGAACTAAGGAGAAATTTTCTGACAGTGAGAACAATAAACCAGTGTAACAACTTGGCTTCAGAAGTTGTGGGTGCTCCATCACTTGAGGCTTTGAAGAAGAGATTGGACAGTCACTTGTCTGGAATGGTATAGGATCTTCTGCTTGACCAGGGGGACTAGAAGTCCTCCAAGGTCCCTTCCAGCTCTACTCTGATTCTGAAATGGTGGCAACTTTATTTTAAATGCTGTCCTGTGAGAGGAATTCCATTTTACCCCATGCGACTTTTCTGTTTCGTTTTCTTAAGCATCAAAGAAAACACGATCAAAGAAACAAGGCATAAAAATGTGACCTCCTTAAAAATTGATATGCGCCAAAGACAGTAGCCTTCCGAAATATATATCAAAAAGAAGAACTAGGGGTGAAACCAGGGCAGTGTACCAATATTGGAGGGGCTGCCATAAAAAAGAAGAGGGGAGGGGTGTCAAACCTATTCTCCAAAACACCAGAAGGCAGGACAAGTAGCAATGGATAGAAATAGAGATTCTCTATAAACTTAGCTATCCAATTTGGGATGAACAATCTTCGAATGGTGTGGGAGTATGAATGGATTTCCAGAAAAAGGGGGGGGGGGATTGCAGATTACAGGAACCATTTGCACTACTCAGGTGAACCCCAAGGACACAGATAAACCTCCAAGTGGCCTCAATGAGTCTCTAAAAAGGATGCAAATGACCAGTTGTCTGCAAGGAGTATAAATCCTTCCATTCCCCACCATCCAAGTCAGAGCTGAAGAAGCTTCTTGGGTGTGAAGCGAAACGTCTTCAAAGAAAAAACAAGAAAGTCCAGTTGCCTCCTGAAAAAGCACCTTTGGGACTGCTATGTTTGTAATTGCTGCAAAGAAAAAGTTGTTCAAAGAAAAAAACAAAAAAATGGATAGAAATGCATCAAGGAGAGAAGCAACCTGGAATTAAGGAGAAACTTCCTAACAGCGAGAACAAT
The DNA here is from genome assembly GCA_012654045.1 of Ptyas mucosa. Lineage (NCBI taxonomy): Eukaryota > Metazoa > Chordata > Lepidosauria > Squamata > Colubridae > Ptyas > Ptyas mucosa. Next base: position 8,620,903 of record WNWU01000044.1, read on the forward strand.
CAACCAGTGGAACAGCTTGCCTTTAGAACTTATGGGTGCTCCATCATTGGAGGCTTTTAAGAAGAGACCAGGCAGCCACTCGTCTGGAATGGTACCAGGTCTCCTGGTTGAGCAGGGGGTTGGGCTAGAAAACCTCCAAGGTCCCTTGCAACTCTGATGATATTCTATGTTTTATTCAAGCATTTAAACCTTGGCATCAATAGAAAGCCTGCTTGCCTCTGCCATTGGTTCTTTGCATTGAAGATCTGCAGGTGGGTGGGAATTTAGTTGGAGATTCAGGCAAAATGATGCCCAAGGAAGACACAACCTCAGTGCTCCGAAGTTGTTGTTTTTTTGTCTTTCCCCAGTAAGCAAGAGTTGAAACCATGAGAAGTAGGACATACTCATGGCTTGCGCTGATTCTTTGGCTGGATTGGCCAAAGGGTTCCTGTGCCAAAGTTGCAGAAGGAATTTTAAGATGTGAAAGTTGCATTAGGACTCCAAGCTCCCATCTGCCAGGAAGAGACTTCTGGTCAGTGTGAAATAGAAGGGAGGCTCACAGGTAGTCCTTGAGTTACGATCACAATTGAGTCCAACATTTCTGTGGCTATGCAAGGCAATTGTTTAGGTGGGTTGCATCTTTTTTTGCCACAGTTGTTAACCATCTGTGGGCTTGGGGACCCCTGATCTAGATGACCCCTGCAGAATGTGGGACCGATCAAACCAAACTCTGTGTACCCATATATGCTCCCAGTCAGGAGGATTTTTAAAGATGTGGTGGATTCCACTGGTATAAATAAAGGGTTACAATCAGTTTGCTCAGACTCTTGTTGTATTGACCATCATCCAGGAATGATCTAGATAAGGACTAGTGGACAATGTAGTGGCCGCTGGCAGTTGTCCAAAGCTCCCAGGGACACAGGACTGGTCTAACAAAGTGGTTTATGAGAAAAATGTGGCTCTTCCTGAGTGCTTGGCATTTCGTTTATACAGTTATGTCAGTGTCCCCCAGCTCTGCTGGCTGGGGAATTCTGGGAGTTGAAGTCCACACATCGTCCAGTGGCCAAGGTTGAGAAACACTGAATTATGTGCATAACTTCTTATTTGCAAAAGAAGAAATCAACTACAGGTAGTCCTCGACTTAGAACATTTTGCTTAGTGGTCATTCAAAGTCATAACGGCACTGGGAAAAGTGACTTAAGGCCATTTTGCATGGTTACCACCCATTGCAGCATCCACATGATCAAAATCCAGACGCTTGGCAACTGACATGTACTTATGACGGTTGCAATGTTCCGGGTCACGTCATCCCCTTTTGTGACTTTTGAACAAGCAAAAGTCAACGGGGAAGCCAGATTCACTTAGCAATTGTGTTACTAACTTGACAGCTGCAGTGATTCACTTAACAACTCTGGCAAGAAAAGTCATAAAATAGGGCAAAACTCACTTAACAAGTGTCTTGCTTAGCATCATGAATTTTGGGGTCAATTATGGTCCTAAGTTGAGTATTGTGTCCTCCCTGGATAATAATGTATATACTTGGTAAGCAGGAAACTCTGAGTTCATGTATTGGAACTTTTGCTTTTTCAACCAGCAGGATTGAAAAAAAGTGAAAACCAACAACATAATTAATTGATTTTGGACCCGGCTTTTGGACCATATTTTTAAATAAAAAATGTTGGGAGTGAAGGAGAGAGAGAGGGAGACTTAACAAAAGATTTTTAACTTGTTAAAACAAAGTTTTCTTGGTCTCTACAGGGGAGGAAGGAAGGAAGGAAACAAGAATAAACAGCTTCAAGAATTTTAATAGTGATAATTAAGTAGAGTAACAATGAGTTGTTTGAGGCTTAGTGTAACCTTAGCCATGGCGCTCTCAAGTTCCTACTTGTTCAATCCACTCAACTTTGGTTATTTTGGAGGTCCAAATCCTGCCAGTGTTGGTGCATTTGGAAAAGAGAACCACTGGTCTTCATTCAGTTTGTGTGTCAGGATTAGATTAGGAGAAAAACTCATGAACTGCAGTCACTCATCTCAGCAAACAAGACAGACTGAACTTACTTACCTTTTAGGACAACTCCTTAGAAATACAGGTTGTCCTTGACTTACAACAGTTATTTAGTGACTGTTCAAAGTTACAACAGCACTGAAAAAATGACTTGCAACTGGTTTCCACCCAACTGCAGCATCCGTGTGGTCACATGATCAAAACTCAGACATTCGACAACTGGCTCGTATTTATGACGGTTGCAATGTCCCAGGATCATGTGACCAACTGTTTGGGATCTTCTGAGAAGCAAAGTCAATGGGGAAGTCTTATTCACATAACCACGTCAATAACTTAACCGCTGCAATGACTCATTTAACAACTCTGGCAAGAAAGGTCATAAAATGGGTCAAAACTCACTTAACAACTGTCTTATTTGCAATAGAAATTTTGGGCTCAATTATGGTCGTAAGTTGAGGACTACTACCTGTACAATTTTCTCCCTCTTATTAGAGGGAGAGTCTTAAGAGCTAGCAGGAGTTGCTGTTTTGCTCTTGCTAAGAAAGAAGTAATTCTTTCTTTGGAAAGGGTTGGAAAAGGTTTTCTTAAAAGGCCTCTGCAAAGATGAGGATTGGTTGCTAGTATTAGGGGTCATTTCCCCCCCCTCCCCAATTTCCTTGCTCCTTCCTTTAAAAAGAAACAGTAGTATTTTGTTATTAGGATTAGGGCTCAATTTCCTATATTTTCATGAAGAAGATGGCTAGTTAAAAGTGAGCCAGGCAAGAAGGCAGGAGCAGAAAAAGCAGCAGTTGCCTCTAGGTTCAAACATTGCATTAAACCACAGCTTGTTTTAACTATTGTTTGTTGAAAAAAGACATGTCCTTCCTTCCGCTTTTGCTCTTATAAACCATGATTTGAAATGATGCCTGTGGTTCAAACGTAAGACTTCTGCAGTATAAACCAGATGTTTATACTATAGTGTTTTGGATTTGACTCCAAAAAGATGTTAGTGAGCTAAAGTATAGATCCCAGCCACACCTTTTTAAAGCAGCCGTGTCCTTCCCTAGCCGGTAAAGCCTCTGTTAAGTTCAGAGAAGAGCAACTGAGATGATCAAAGGCCTGGAGACTAAACCATAGAAAGAACGGCTGCAGGTTTTGGGTCTGGCTAGTCTAAAGAAAAGAAGAATTAAGGGCAACATGATAGCTGTATTCCAGTATTTGAGGGGCTGCCACAAAGAAGAGGGGGTCAAATTATTCTCCAAAGCACCAAAGGGCAGGACAAGAAGCAATGGTTCAAAGCTAATCAAAGAGAGAAGCAACCTGGAATTAAGGAGAAACTTCCTAACAGGACAGTTAGCCAATGGAACAGCTTTTCTCCAGAAATCATGGGCACTTTTTAGAAGAGACTATACAGTCACTTATCTAAAATGGTACACGTTCTCCTGTTTGAACAGGGGGCTGGACTAGAAGACCTCCAAGGTCCCTTTCAGCTTATTCTACTCTACTCTACTCTACTCTACTCTACTCTACTCTACTCTACTCTACTCTACTCTACTCTACTTCTGGCTATGTGGCTGCTTTATGGAAAGTAGATAAGTCACATGAGTGCTCCCTCCCACAGGTGTGAAAGCACCTTTGGGGGATTGAATCAGAACAGCCCTTGTGGAGATGCTTCTTGGAATGGTGAAATTATTGGCCATCAATAATAACATGTGCCTGTTTTTTCTCTGCTTCCCAGACCTTTCAAATTCCACATTGTCCTACACTGAAACGGAGGCTACAAATTCACCCAACGTCATCGCCGGAGACTTTTCTGGTAGGAAGATCTTTTAATGTGCGGGATACAATATCGGTTTTGGCAAGACTTTTCGAAGGAAAATAACTTGTGTACTAAATGTCTATGGAGATTCTCAGTCAATCCATGGTTCTGTTGTGACCCAGGCCCAAGTAGGTAGTAATCGACGCAAACAGTTCGAAAACAAACAGACTTTATTAGAACAGCTGAGAATTAACTCATTCTCAGGGTAGTCCAAACTGAATTAAAAGAAACTCTTCATAACACAAATTCTTCAGTCTAATCACCAACCTTGGTATAATTAGGCAAACTACCAAACGCTTCTCTTGGCAAAAGTTCAGAAGCAGAAGACGCTGACCAGAGATAAGTGCAGCAATTCTCTCAACGGTTGTTTTCCAGCAAAGAGGCCAAGAGCCGTTGCTGGTCTTTTAAGCCTTATGGGAGGGGCCAGTCATCTCTTGACCCTACTCCCGAGTCGTCCTCTTTGCTTTAGCTGCTCCTGCCTTCTGGCAGCTCTTCTCATACCTGCACTAGGAACAGGCTCCTCCTGTTCCTTTACCTCTCTGCTATCTGCCTCTGGAGGCTCCAGAGTCTGCACATCACTCCCCGATGGCCCTGGCCCCATCTCTGCCTCCGACACAGAGCCCTCATCTGGGCCTTCCCCAGCCTCCAGGACCGGCCCATGTTCTTCCTCAGCCTCATCGCTGTCCGACTCTGCTGCCAGCTTCGCAGGTTGCTGGCAAGCCACAACAGGTTGTTCCAAAGGTGCTTTTTCAAAAGGCAACTGGACTGTCTTTGTTTTTCCTTGAAGATGTTTCGCTTCTCATCCAAGAAGCTTCTTCAGTTCGGGAGAACTGAAGAAGCTTCTTTAATGAGAAGCGAAATGTCTTCAAGCAAAGCAAAAAGTAAAAACCACAAAAATCCAAATATTTGCCTTTTGAAAAAGCACGTTTGGGACTTTGTGTACTAAAATCGCAACAGAAGCGGTCCCAATGTTAAATAACAGGGATCAAAATACCTTCACAAGAAAAAGCTAGTTAATATACAGGTAAATCCTCGATCTGCAGTAGTTCATTTAGTGACCATTCAAAGTTCCAACAGCACCGAAAAAATGTTTTTTCCAGTTATGACTGTGGTAGCAGCATCCTGATCATGTGATCAAAATCCAGATGCTTAGCAGCTGGGTCATATTTATGACAGTCGCACTTTCTTGGGGGTCACGTGATCCCTTCCTTCTGCGATCGTCTGACAAGCAAAGTCCACGGGGAAACCAGATTCACTTAACAACCATGTTACTGACTTAATAAGTGCAGTGATTCACTTAGCAACTGAGGCAAGAGAAGTCATAAAATGGGGGCGACGGTCTCGGTTAGCAGCAGAACTTTCGGGCTCAAATTGCGGTCGTAAGTCGAGGACTGCCTGTACTTCCTCTCTCGCAGGATCTCTTGACATGGACTTGGCACTGTGGATATTGCTGATCCCAATAAAAAGGTCAGCATGTTTATATGCCTTTAGCACTGGCATTGTTAAAATGTGCAAAGGAGTGCATTTCATCAGTATAGAGAAAGCATGAAATACATTCTAATACAGGGGTCTCCAACCTTGGCAACTTTAAGACTTGTGGACTTTAACTCTCAGAATTCCTCAGCCAGCAAAGCTGGCTGAGAAATTCTGAAATTTGAAGTCCACAAGTCTTAAAGTTGCCAAGGTTGGAGACCCCTGTGAATCGTAACAAAAGTGTCTCAGTTCCAGAAATCTGCATTTGTCAAACTTGTTACGAATTAACGAGGAAAGAAAAGAAACAGATTCAATGTATTTGAAGGTGGCACTGAAAATCAGTAAGCGATCTTTTATCTTGCATGGCCAATGTCTGTTCCTCAAATAAGACTGCCCATGTATTGTGTAAATATTTCTATTTATCTGAATAATTGTTTCTTCAAAAATAAGTTGAATGTTCATATTTAAAAGTAAGCTACACCTCTTTATAACCTGAACCTTGATGCTTTGAGAAGTTTCTCTGAAATATTAATAATTTGTTTACTTTTTGCAGGAAAAAGTAATTCCCAAAACCACTCTGTATATCACTTAAATTGCTAGTAGTTTTTCCTACTGAATATAGTAGTTAGTTTACTTTATTGATGTATCGGCCATATCAAAGTGCCCTTTCTAGCACAAATTATTACTAAAATCCAATAAAATGCAATGTAAAATGGAATTGGAATAAAATACAATTTAAAATGAACTTGCAATAAAAGACAGCTTAAAATGAAATCGGAGTAAAATACAATAATTTAATAGATAGATAAATAATATAGTATATTACTGCTTTGAAACTCATGCAAATGCACCTGTGTGTGCGTGTAACTTCTGTACATACAAGCATGCATGTGGCCTCTCCTGTTTCAAAAACGTATTTCTGCCCTGTTTAGCAAAGGAGTCCAGTAATGGTCTTCCTGTTTTGCAGGATTTTGTTTGCTCAGGAACTTTGATAACCTCATTCTCACCCTTCTCTTTTTATTGTTTGTGGAACTGCTAGTGTAGGGTAGTAGGGAAAAATTAACATTACTGATTGTAGGTCCTTAAAAAAAAAAGTACTTTGCAGGTTTGTGCTTGGTTTAGATTTAGAGTTTTCGCTAAAATGCACGCAGCTCCTTAGTATATTTTCCGTCTAATGTGGTCCTTGGTGATTTGTATCCTGCACGGAGGAGGAAAGGGAACTGCCGAGCAACTCCTGCTGAAGTTTAGCTCTCAGGGAGGCTAACGGTGTTGATGGGGTGGCCAGAGCAGAGGAGAAGGTGGTGAGAAGGTGGCCCTGGTGGATCCATCCAGGCTGAATGGTTGATGACTGTCCTTTAGGGCAGGGGTCTCCAACCTTAGCAACTTTAAGACTTGTGGACTTCAACTCCCAGAATTCCTCAGCCAGCTTTGCCTCCTGAAGTTGAGGATGCTCCATTGTTGGAGGTCTTCAAGAAAAGATTGGACAGCCATTTGTCCAGGCTTGTATATAAGATCTCTTGCCTTGGACAGGGAGTTGGACTAGAACAGGGGTCTCCAACCTTGGCAACTTTAAGACTTGTGGACTTCAACTCTTCAGAATTCTGGGAGTTGAAGTCCACAAGTCTTAAAGTTGCCAAGGTTGGAGACCCCTGCTTTAGGGCACTTTGGACACAGATGGTCTCACAGCTTCTGATGTTGGAAATGAACTTCAGAATGTTTAGGGTTGTCTTTAACTTAAGGGCCACAATTGAGCCTGAAATTTCTGTCACTAAGTGACAGTTGCTAGGTGAGCTTTGCCCTGTTTTACAACCTTTCTTGCCAGGGTTGTTAAATGAATCACTTCAAGTTGTGAAGTCGGCTGTTCAGTGAATCCGGCTTCCCCATTGAGTTTGCTTCTCAGAAGGTCGCAAAAGGGGATCATATGACACGCACACACCCCGGGACACTGAAAATGTCATAAATATGAATCAGTTGGCAAGCGTCTGAATTTTGATCACATGATGGGGATGCTTTAAAAGTTGAAATTGAAAAAGGGTCGTTAAGTCCTCTTTTTTCAGTGCCATTGTAACTTTGAATGGTCACTAAACAAACTGTTATAAGTCAAGGATTGCCTGTATCCCAGGGGTGAAATTTCAGCAAGTTCTGACAGGTTCTGCAGAACCGGTAGCGGAAATTTTAAGTAGTTTGGAGAACCGACAAATACCACCTCTGGCTGGCCCCAGAGTGGGGAGGAAATGAGGATTTTGCAGTATCCTTCCTCTGCCACGCCCACCAAGCCACAGAACCACTAGTAAAAAAAAATTGGATATCACCACTGCTGTATCCCTTTTGTATTTCCCAAGCACAGGAACATGGTCTTCCATTAAATTATATTTGAGCAATTGTCAGATCCTTCTCTGTGGGTGAACTTTTAATTTATCCACCCTGGAACGTTTCCTACTTAAGTGCTCCTTGAAAGCTGTTGGAGCAAATGAACTCCTGCGAATGTGTTACTTGCTCTAAAGATGGTAGAAATTGAAGGTCCAGAAATGGAGCTGGGCCATTCCCACAGCCTCATGCGCAGGAAACAGCCAGGCCCGAGCGATGCTTGTCCTTTATTCTCTCAAGATGGATTGTGTGCCAACTCGGAGAGGAAAGGTTGAGAAAGCTTCCAGAAATTTGATTCCAACGTGTAGGAATGCGAGATATTTTTTGGGCCTCAGGAAGGGACATGTGCTTGCGTGGTAGAACACGGCCTATCTTGGCTTCTGACTCAGCTCTGAAGCTCAAGTAAATACAGTTTCTGAACACTGACCTAGAGTGGGGTGGGTGGGATATAAGGTGCTTTTACTATCAACATTTGGGCGGTGAGCTCTGAAGCATTTGGTGTGAGCCCGATTTTCTCTCTCTTTAAATGAGCTGTGGATGAGCGGTCCAGATGTTGTTTACTTCCAGGGAGAAAAGTGATGGGTCCATGTGCCATCTTACCTTTGCATAATCGTCAGAAGGACACACACACGCAAAAAAGTCAGCTTAAAACTTTTCCGCTAGAACAAAATAACGATCACTTGGTAACCAAAATGGCAATGTAATTGGATATTCCCATCTCCTACTGTGGAATTTCCAGCGGCTCAGCTTTTCATAAGAGTCTAATGTGGGTTATTTATCTTTCCCTAGCGGGCAGAGCTACATCTATAGGATAAGAGGCTTGCTGTGGTTTAACCCTTCGGTGGCCAGACTAAAGCAACAGTTGGGATCTGCCAACGGTTGCCGAGATAGGCCTTCCCTGATCTGGGAGGCACCAGATGTGCTTTGGCTGAAATTGCCTGAATTGGCAAGCAGGAACGGCCAGATGCTGGCGTTGAATTGGTGGAACCATAACCCCCCGGTTCCTTAGATATGGCTGCCCTTTAGGGAAGCCAACATTACACAAAGGCTTCTGAGGTTGATTCCTAGCAGAGTCCATCGGATGAGTGATGAAGAGCTGGGGTCCTCCATGAAGATGTTGAGGGATGGGGTTTTGTTTTCCCTTCTGAATGGGAGGGCAATATGGCTGCAATACATGGCACTTTGCCCACCCACCTCAATTGCTGGCTGGAGAATTCTGGGAATTGAAGTCCATGCATCTTAAAAGTTGCCAAGATTGAGATACTATTGGAACACCTCCAGCAAAAGACTCTGCTTGCTCCAACCTTAATCCTTTCCCTTTTCACAACTGCACAGTTCATTACTGGTGCTTTCAGGTAGAGCAGGGGTGTCAAACACAAGGCTTGCAGGCTGGATCTGGCCAGCGATGTGGTCAGATCCAGCCCATGGGGCTGTCCTGGAAAATGTAAGGAGCCTGTCCACGTTGCTTCTCCCCGGTCTACCGAATGCACAGACGAAACATGCCAGCAGTTCGGGGAGTGGTGTCAAGCTAGCCACGCCCACCTAGTTGGCCACGCCCAGAGTGGCCTCAAGCTGGCCATGCCCACCCACTCGGCCGCCCCCCCCAAGGTCAACGACTGCTGTGATGTGGCCCTCAATTTATTTATTGATTGATTGATTTGATTTTTATACCGCCCTTCTCCAGCAGGACTCAGGGCGGTGAACAGCCAAGGTAAAAACATAGCGTACAAAATTTAAAACAGTTTAAAAGATATTAAATAATTTCGACCCACAATTTAAAACAACCCAATTAAAATCGATTACGAATTAAAACCGAAAGGATGGGATCAAGCCAGCCCGGCTAGATGAAATAAGTGAGTATTAAGGGCCCGACAAAAAGTCCGGAGGTCTGGTATCGTGTGTATCTCTGGGGGTAGGTCGTTCCAGAAGGCAGGTGCCCCCACAGAGAAGACTCCCCCTGGGGGTCGCCAGCCAACATTGTCTGGCCGACGGCACCCTGAGAAGGCCCTCTCTGTGCGAGCGTGCTGGCCGGTGGGAGGCTATTGGCGGCAGAAGGCGGTCTCGTAGATACCCAGGCCCTAAGCCATGGAGTGCTTTAAAGGTGGTCACCAACACCTTGAAGCACACCTGGAAGACCACCAGGAGCCAGTACAGCTCGCGCAGGAGAGGTGTTTCAGCTCACGCAGAAGCTGCTTCTTTTCTCATGTCAGCGCTGGGACGAAAGCAACTTGGAGCGCTGACAGATGTCACATGGGAGCGCCCCGTCGCTCCCATAATCCCCCACGTGGCTGCATTCTGGACCAGTTGGACCTCCAGGTGCACCCCAAGGGGAGCCCCATGTAGAGAGCATTGCAGTAGTCCAGGCGGGAATGAAATTGAGTTTGAGGTAGAGTGTTCTTTTTTTTTAATTGAAAAAGTTTTTAAAATTTTACATACATTTTCCCCTCCCTCCCCAACCACCCCCCTGACTTCCCAGAGCAAGTACAAAATACAAAATACAGCTTAAATCCCCTAAATTCAACTCCATCTCTCACTTATCATAATCATTAAACAAATAAATAAAAAGAAAGCAAGTCTTCTTTCTTCTTATTCCATCTAGTTTAACAGAATTAGTATCCATTTATAATTGCAGCAGTTAATAAAACAGTTAAATATTACCTAACCAAACCTATCATTACTCAATTTAACTAATACATACTTAGCAGATTATTAAATCTATACAGTTTAACAAGATATTTTATAACTTCTTTCATTGAAAACAAAAAAAAAACCTCATTCAAAAACCCCAAATTTAAAGTAAAATATTATATAAACTCTTCCGTCCTCCACTTTTAAACCATTAAGGTCCAGTTATAGTTAAAACACTTAAAAAAAACATTTTCTAACTAAAAAGTAGTAATCAAACCTCTTATTAATTTATCAGTACATATTAACAAATCAACTAAAAACATCATTTAATAGCTATATCAAACATTTGAATTCTTCATACTAGATTAAACCAATTGTTAATCTTCTTATGTTCACATCTTCCAACAGCGTGTAGAATATCTTCATTTGTGTCTACCCACCTAAATAAAAATTGCTTCTTTATATAAAAAAAAACCCCGAGTGACTTTGTAATTGTATATCAAATAGTATCCATCAAATCCAGCCAAAAATTAGATTAATAAATTCATCAGACGTATTAGGGAAACCACCAGATCAGCTGCAATTGCCCTAGACTCATAATCCTTTTGCCTTATATTTATTACCTTCAAACAAAAAACTCCAATTAACTATATTCAATAAAACTTCTGCAATTACAATTAAGTCCAAATTTATTACAGTCCTTAATAAAATATTCCAAATCACTCAGGTCAAGGCTTATTTCACAACCACACACCAGAATTGCAGTGATCTGTTTATTCTTCTCAAAATATTCCAATACTGCTGTAGGTTACCTCCTCATCATCGCTCATCACTTAGTTAACTGGCATTAAGCTGTTGGATGTTTTCTTCCAAAAATTCAAAATCTTTAAATACTTAAACAATACTTTTTAAGGACCATCATCTCATCAAGCAGGGTTATTTTCCTTGTCTCCAGTCTTTCTTCTCCTTTTTGCGAACTCTTTTCTTCACTCTGATTCCTCTGGTTTGTTTAGCTCCAATATAATCTTGCATTTTTTGGGATTGCATATTATAAAATTTTTGCAAAAGTATAACTTCTTCTGAAAGCAGCTCTTTAAGTGAAAGTTGGACTTTGTAACAAAAAATTCGTGTAGTCAGAATCTCATCAGCTCCCAAAATTTCTTGCTCCTTATTCTGCAAAGCATCCATCTTACTCTTCAAAAATACTGTAGGCTGTTGTTGTTGTTCTTTTCCTTCTCCCAGCTCTTCAATCAATCCCCCACTGCTAGATTGCAACTCAGTATTTCCATGTATTTCATTGTTTCCAGCTTGAAAAGCTTGAAATATAGTATCAATTTTTTCCAATAAAGCAGAGGTAATTGAGCTCAAAGCTTCCTCAAGATCAGACCTTATATAAGGGTAAATTAACCCTTCTTTGCTTTCTTTGCTTTCAAAAAAACCAGCCATCTTGCCCCCCTTCTTCTTTCCCTTCCAAAAGGACAGGAAAAAAAAAGTTATCAAAAAGAAAAAAAACCCCTTTGCAATCTGTAATTTATATTACTGCTTCAATTATTGTAATTAGTTCCTTTCTTGGTTAATCCACTTTTCAGAATAGAGTTTTACATTTCAAACAGGGGCTTATCAATAATTGCTTTTAACTTTCACTTCTTCACACCCCATTGAAACTCAAACGCCATCTTGCTTTCACTTTCTCTGCATAAAGAAAATCTTTTAAAGAAGGTAAATCTTTGGAGTTAAGAAAAAAGAAAATACTTGCTGTTTTATTCTTACTGCTTGTGCTCCGCCAGCTCGATTCAAAAATATTTATTTAAAGTTGGTTGCTGGGATGGTCACGACATCTAGCTCTGCAAAGCAGAGACATCCAGGGTCCGGAGTACTGACAGGCTTAACGGGGAGCTCTCATCTTCGAGTGCCAGATTATGGGTAAAATCTGGTGCTCTTAGGGAGCTCTACCCCACCCGTCTACTCACTTTCCCCCCTCTTACCAGGAGGAAAGTTTCCAAACCGCAAGACAGCTGATAGTCGCTGTTCTTGTGGTTCTACGGAGCCCTGGGTTGGCGCTTAAAAAAGAAGCGTCCGGCGATGTCGCGATCCCACCGGAAGTCCGAGGTAGAGTGTTCTTAATGTTCGGTCACAATTGGTCTTCCTGTGAAGACCTGTATATGTACAGGCAAATGTGTGTGCATGCGTGTGTGTGTGTGTGTTTAATGCAGTTCTCCTGCCTAAGAATGTCAATTTCTTGACACCTCACATTCTCCAAATATTAACACTAATATATACAGGTTTTCATAAGTGGTGTGGTGGCCTAGGGATGGAGCTCTTGCTTCACAGTCAGGAGGCTGTGAGTTTGATCCTAGGTAGAGGCTGATATTTCTCTCTGGGCACAATGAGAATAGATCTGCTGAAAAAAAACTCCGCATTGGTGACAGGAAGGGCATCTGGCCATTAAAACACTCTGCTAGCTCCATTCAGTCGCTCAGACTCCATCCTGCAAGGGTTTATGGAGTCATTAAAAGAAAGAACAGGTTTTCATAGGATGAAAATGTGAGGTGAGAAGAAATTGACATTCTCAGGTGGGAGAACCGCATTAAACATTTAATTTAATCACCAGCAATCCACTAAAATTGCAAGTCAAGGAGACTCAGGGCAGAAGACCCTGCTGGTGGCTTTGTGGTCTCCTACCCTTGTCCTATCACCTTCTACAGTATGGTGAGGAGGCAGCAGAAGAAATTTCACCTACTTACCCCTGTTGTCTTTCATGGGTGACCCATCTTTTTGGTTGGACCTGATGCATCTTGGGCCCTGGAAACCTCCTTTCCTCCCGCCCACCCCCAAATAATGCCCCACTGAAGAGAAGAGCTAAAGAATGCAAATTTGAGAGAAAGTTGAAGATTCTCTTTTGTGAACCTCACTTTGTCCTTCACAGAATGTTTATGGATTGCTTAGTTTGCATCAAGTGTACATGATCAGTGCAAAAGTCAGATTTCTATTTGACCGACAATCTGTGAAGATTGTCCAATTCTAACTGGAGGTGTTGGCAAGTGTTGGACTGAGTCCAGCAGATCAAGAATCTTGTTCTCTGCTTACGGCCAATCCTGGTTTTTCAATTCAGCCTATCTTGCTATCATCGGTAGTCCTTGACTTATAACCGATCAATTAAGGACCATTTGAAGTTACAACAGATCATCCCAAAAATACTTACAACCTGGTTCCAAAGTTGCCATGCACCTCACAAGACTGCATTTTGGGCACTCAGTAGCTGGCCTGAATTTATGACCATGATTTACAATGTTTTTGCTGAAAACTACCATTTATCTCTGGGCTTTTTGGCAAAAGCACCCCCACCCCAGCAAGCAATGGGGTTTACTTAATGATTACAGCAGTCACTTTAGGACTGCATCAAAACAAGGTCATAAAGTTGGGTTGGTCCCACGATGACCTGCTTTATGACCAACTTGTCATAATAGGTAGTCTCCTTTATGGTAGTAAATCAAGGAATACCTGTACAAAGATAAAATGGAGATCAAATTGGGGTTCTTACATTTTCGGATGAAAGAAAAGCTCCTTCTATTTTTCCTCTCTGGTGTCATCTGACCTTCTAAGGCAGAGGTCTTAAAACTTGGGAGCTTTAAGACTTGTCCTAAAGACAAGTCCTAAAGCTGCCAAGTTTGAAGACCTCTGTTCTCAGGGAAAAAAAATATATATTTTTATATTTCCCATGAAAACAATACAGTTTGATGGGCAGGATTGTTGGTGCCATAAACCAGCTAACTTTTAAAATTGAAGCTTTTTGCAATGTTCTTGACAGGACCTATAATTTGTGAACTTCCATGATCTTTACATTAAGTTTACTCCCTTTCATCTTGAAAGCAAGAAAGAAAATCAGTAAACTACCTGAGGTGTAGTTGGACAGAATCCTTCGCCAGGCAAGGTGCATTTTCAGACGGAAAGACTGCTTGTATGGTGATTGTGTCTTCGAATGTGTTTCTGGGGTGCCAAATGCAGAATGGAGTACAGGTAGTCTTTGACTTACAACGGTTCAAAGTTACAACGGCTCTGAAAAAAGGGACTGATGACTGTTTTTTCACACAACCATTGCGTCTGCAACCATTCAGTCTACATCCAGGGTGTCCAACCTTGACAACTTTGCCTTCAGAAATTGTAGTTGCTTTTTAAGAAGAGACTAGACAGTCACTTGTCTGAAATAGAACAGGTTCTCGTGCTTGAGCAGGGGGCTGGACTAGAAGACCTTCAAACTCCCAGATTCTATTCTGTTCTGTTCTGTTCTGTTCTGTTCTGTTCTGTTCTGTTCTATTCTATTCTATTCTATTCTATTCTATTCTATTCTATTCTATTCTATTCTATTCTATTCTATTCTATTCTATTC
>WNWU01000044.1:8635549-8700364 GCA_012654045.1 Ptyas mucosa
TCTATTCTATTCTATTCTATTCTATTCTATTCTATTCTATTCTATTCCGACTTCAACTCCCAGAATTTCCCAGCCGGCCATGCCAACTGGGCAATTCTGGGAATTGAAGTTCACTGGTCTTAAAGTTGACAAAGGTGGACATCCCAGTCTAAAAAAAAAAAAGAAACAGGGAATCGGAAGTTGGAAGGATCCTTTAAAAAAAAAAAAGTGGAAGACGAGCAAGTTGAGAAAGTTTAACTTTCCAAGTCAAGCGGACAAGAGAGACTCTGAAAAAGCGACGCTTGCTGATTTCCCCAAACCTTCTGACCTGAACAGAGGCTGTTTGTGAGGATCCAGCCCTGGGAAATGGCACCTACAGCTTCTGGTTAAGCTCTCAAAGCCTTGGAACAGCTGAGGGACTTGAGGGTAGATTCCTGGCCAAGCCTTTGAGCTGTTCCAACTCTGCTCGACACTCTCCACCCGTTCCCCTTTCAGTTTTTTTGCAAACCAAAGCAGCCAAAATATTTGGAAGGCGAAAAGGAGCTTTTTTAAGGCGGAAATGTATTACTCAAATTAATGCCCTGGATGCCAGCATCCCTCTCTTTGGCCTTTGCTGTGAGACTGTGGTGGCGAGACCCAGCCGGTTTTGGGGGGGGTAAGTAGGAAAGAACATCAAAGGCTCTGAATAAACCTTTGAACATTTTCACTCCCCCCTCAACCCTGGTTTTCGTAGCCTTCACACACTTGCTGGATCTTCTACATGCACACTGCACTTATTTCAAGATTTTACAAAACTTTTTCCTTGGTTGTCTGGGATAAGGCAATAATATAGGTAATCCTTGACTTGTAACCATTCGTTTAGTGACCATTCAAAGTTACAACAGCATTAAAAATAGTGTCTTGTGACCATTCTTCAGATTTGTTGTGTGAAGGCATGTTGATGCAGGAGCCATGGTGATACAGTGATTAGAATGTAGTATTGCAGGCTAAATTCTGCCGACTGCCTGCAGTTTGATTCTCATTGACTCAAGGTTGACTCAGCCTTCCGTCCTTCTGAGGTGGGTAAAGTGAGGACCCAGATTGTTGGGAGCAAGAGGCTGACTCTCTAAACCTCTTAGAGAGGGCTGTAAAGCACTATGAAGCAGTACATAAGTCTAAATGCTATTGCTATTTCTATTTCTATTGCTCTATCTATCTACCTATCTACCTACCTATCGTGGTGGTGCAGTGGTTAGAATGCAGTAGTGCAGGGCTAACTCACTGCTCACTCCAGTAGTTTGATCCTGACCGGCTCAAAGTTGGCTTAGCCTTCCATCCTTCCAAGGTCGGTAAAATGAGGACCCAAATTGTTGGGGGGCAAGATGCTGACTCTGTAAACCACTCAAAGAGGGCTATAAAGCACTTGTTGTGGCGCAGAGCAGCCAGAAGAGTCAGACAGTGAGGAGATTGGGGCGGAACTTGGGCCAGTCCTGGGGCTGGGGAAAGCTCGGATGAAGGCTCTACATGGGAGGCAAAGAGGGAGTTAGACAGCAGCGAGGCAGAGGAACAGCTGGAGCCCGTTCCCAGTGTGTACATGCGCAGAGCTGCCAGAAGACAAGAACAATTAAGAAAGCAGGGTAGACTCGGGAGTGAGTGAGGCCACACCTTGAAGATGATTGGCTCCTCCCATAAGACATAAAAGAGGAGCGAACAGGATGTGGGCTTTTGCAGGAAGCAAGAGCCTTGGATAGCACAGTGGTCTAAAGCCCTGTTATTAACATCAGCTGCCTGCAATTATTGCAGGTTCGAATCTCACCAAGGCTCAAGGTTGACTCAGCCTTCCATCCTTTCTAAGGTAGGTAAATTGAGGACCCAGTTTGTGGGGGCAATAAGCTGACTTTGTATAAATATACAAAAGTATGAAGGCTATTGCTTAGCGCAATGTAAGCCGCCCTGAGTCTCCGGAGAAGGGCGGCATATAAATCAAATTTAAAAAAAAAATTAGTTCATCTCATTTCAAGATTGGAAAGTTCTGTTTGTGACTCTAATAGACCAGGTGCCAAAGCCTTGCTCTGCATTTGGAAATTGGTGCTCTGGCAGCGTTCCAAGTGAGATAAAGTGGGGATTGATAAACATTCCTCTGAAAGACTGTTTGCCAAAGACTTGTTGACTGTGAACGAACGGAATTCACAGTCAGGTTAATAAAAGAGGTTTTACCGGGATTAAGACTTTGCTTCATGCTTTCTAAGGAAACAGAACAGCACTGTGAAATGGTATATAAGTCTAACTGCTATTGCTATTTATAACTACAATATGGCCATAGCCGCATCCCCATCGTCACATGATCAAAATTCAAACACTAGCAATTGGCATGTCTTTATGATGGTTGCAGTGTCCTGGGATCATGCAATCACCTCTTGTCACAAGCCAAGTCAACGGGGAAGTCAGAATCACTTAACAACCTTGTTATTAACTGCAGTGATTTGCTTGACAACTCTGGCAAGAAAGGTCATAAAATGGGGGGGGGGACTCACTTAACTCTCTTGTTTAGTAGTGGAAATTTTTGGCTTAATTGTGGTCGTAAATTGAGGTCTACCTATAATTTTTAAAACCGTTACATCTAAGGAGAACATAACAAAAGATGCTGTTGGACCAAACTCTTCCAGGTCTTGGATCATGCAACCTTAAGGACACAGCTTAAAAATGGGTGGCAGGGGGTTCTTTTTTTTTTTGCTTTTAAAAACAAACTTTATTAAACATATAAAAGTAAAATACTATACCATGTATATACAAAATACATATATATTAATACAAACAACATTACATAAAAAGAAAAAATGACTGGTCACATGTCCTTTATCTTATTAACGGTGCATATTTGTTGATTATTGTTATCGTACAAAATTTTTCATTTACTCTCATTTCTACGAGTTATCCAATCATACTACCTATTCCACGCTATATAATATGTTGAGTCTACCTTATCTTTCATTTCAAATGTTAATTTATCCATTTCCGAGCAATTATAGATTTTTTGGATTATCAATTGATCTGTTGGCACTTGATCAGTTTTCCAATATTGAGCAAGCGCCAATCTGGCTGCAGTGACTACGTGTAATATTAAATACTTTCTTTCTTTCTTATAGTTTTCTTTTATCATCCCTAGTAGGAAAATCTCTGGTTTGAGTTCTATTTTCACCTTTGGCCTTCTAAAGGAGTTGGCCCTCAACCCTCAGCCTCTAACATTTCCAATGGAGTGTGTGTGTGTGTGTGTGTGTGTGTGTGTGTGTGTGTGTCCTGTTAACTGTGGGACTTGAGGCCTGAAGGCCCCACATTGGAGTTATAAGTGGAATATCCAAATTCTTTGCTTCCCATAGTTGAGCCTTCCAGTGTGAACTTGCTAAAAACTCTGCCCTTTGCTGGCTTCTTCTGATGTTTGGTTTTTTTGGGAAGATTTTATGGCGAGGAGGGTAATCTGACAAGCATTTTGAAAGCAATTCTCCAAATTGATTTCTACCTAGAGTAATTAAGGTGGAGTTACTTCCTTTCTCACGCTTCCCCCCCCCCACCCCCTTCATGGATTCCAGAATCTCTTTTGTAATGGCCTCCCTGTTTCCTCCCTGCGTAACCAGGATCTTTAGGTGGCCTATCACCCTGGAGGACCTCTGGCCACCCTCTCGCTCTTTTGGCCCAACCTGTTTGTCATTTTAGGATTAGAATTAACAGGTTAACAGTTGGAAGGGACCTTGTAGATCATCTAGTCCAGAGGTCTTCAAACTTGGCAGTTTTAAGACTTGTGGACTTCAACTCCCAGAATGGAGAATTCTGGGAGCTGAAGTCCACAAGTCTTAAAGCTGCCAAGTTTGAAGACCTCTGATCTAGTCCAACCCATTGTGGAGGATGGTCTAAAATAAGCCTCTTGGATTCCTTTGAGAAATGAAATAATCCAATAACCAATGAGAGATCAGAGAAGTGTGCTCTTGAAATCCTTGCGGAATGTGGTTCACTCTTGTTTGTGAGATATTCCCAAAAAAAAAAGGAGATGGTTTGGCCTGTGCAATAGGGGAATGGGGGAGTTCTTAATTTATGGGGAGAGAATAACACTAACCTTAACATTCCTTTCCTAACTTAATGATCCAGGCTGGAGAGATGGGGGAGATGGTATGTTTAAATGGCAGCAACTTAAGATTCTCACTGGTTTTCAAGCTTTTTTTTTGCCTTGTGGGATGCCCAGGATGGAACTCTGCATTTGTGCCGTGTGTGTGTTTGTATACTTTTGACTGGCTTTGCTACTTGCTTGGGAAGGGGATGAATGGAGATCAAAGAAACCAGCAAGGTTTATATTCAGAGTGAGCCTAGGGGAGAGTTTCACTCCAGAATTGCTGCCTAAGACTGAGAATTTAAGGTGGAACAGATTCTTGAGTATGTATTGTGTTGTGTTGTGTTGTGTTGTATGTATTCTACTCTAAGGTAGTAATTAATCTGCTTGCCCTGAGCTGGGATTCCTCAGACAACATGACTTTGCTTCTCGCAAGTGAAGGCGAATGTTTATGTCCCAGGATAATATTGCAGGAACCAATCTGGGTCGGTTTTGTCTTCTAGCTTTTGGACTCTTGCTGGAGCCCATCTATGTAGGACAGATGGAGGGGAGGGGGGGGAAGCAAGCTGACCACCAGAGTGCAAGAACACAAGTGAGTGATCAGAGGAGGAGACCTGAACTCATTGGTAGCTCACATGGCAATGAATAAGGGCATACATTCAATTTTGCAACAACTAAGTTTGTTGGGCAAACAGGCACAAAAACAGCCAGGAAAGTGATTGAAGCCTGGGAAAGTTGCCAAATTAAGAGGCTCCTGCTCTAGTGGATCAGATATTAAAACTTGCAATCCTTCTTTTGCTTAATTTGACCATTTTTCTCCCTGATCACCTGATCGCTCTTATACAGAGGGATGAATTTTGTGAGTCTCCCAGAAGGAGGAGGGACCGTCACGTTCCATTATAAATTCAGGCTCTTGGTTTCACATCTGTGCATTATCCACCTGAAATGTAAACATGTGGGAATAGATGTGCTCCAAATGCAGGTGGTCCTTGACTTATGATCACAATTGGGCCCCAAATTTCTGCTGCTATGTGAGACATTCGTTAAGTGAGCTTTGCCCAATTTTACAACCTTTTGTCAGGCCTGGAAGCCATCTTTTGCATTGGGCCTTCGGGCCTGCCACATTCACTGCTGAGGGAAACTGGGAGGGGGGATTGTATGGAGCAGGGGAGATATATAGTCATAATAACATTCTTTTCTCTGGGAGTCAAGGACATCTTGCCCTGCACCTGGAGGGGTGCGACTGGGAGGCATTTCTAGTTGGGATGGTGCTTTGATTGGGCCATGTGATGGACATGTGGGTGCAGGGGTAAGGGACTTGGACTTTCCTTGGGTGGGGAAAACCTGGAAGCTTTCTGATTTGGGTTTTCCCAGATGTGCCAATGTGACATCTCTAATAAAATGGAACTTTGAGGAACTTCAAGCCTCAGAGTCTTCTTTTGTTGGGGGTGTTACTTGGAACCCTGACACCTTTCTTGTTAAGTGAATCACTGCAATTCAGTTAGTGACATGGTTGTTAAGTGAATCTGGCTTCCCCATTGACTTTGCTTGTCAGAGGTCGCAAAGGGGGATCCTAAGACCCTGGGACGCTGCAACCGTCATAAAGATGAACCAGTTGCCAAGCATCCGAATTTTGATCACGTGATGCGGGGATGCTGCAACGGCCGGAAGTGTGAAAAATGATCATAAGTCCCTTTTCTCAATGCCATCGCAATGGTCACTAAATGAACCGTTGTAAGTCATGGATTACCTTAATATGAATCTGAGCTGTTTTACTGAATTTCTCCTTTAGCTCTTGCAGGAGCTGGAATCGAGTATAGTTGCCATGGGGTGAAAATCAGCTTTTTGAGCAGAAAAGAAGGGTAGATGGGTGATACCTAGAAGAAGTAGAGTGGAATGGAATGGAATAACAGTTGGAAGGGACCTTGTAGGTCATCTAGTCCAACCCTCCGCCCAAGCAGACCCTACACCATTTCTGACAGATGGCAGTCCAGTCTCTTCTTGAAAGCCTCCAGTAATGAAGCTCCCACAACTTCCGAAGGCAACTTCTGTTCCGTGGGTTGATGGTTCTCACTGTCAGAACATTTCTCCTTATTTCCAGGTTGAATCTCTCCTTGTTAAGTTTCCATCCATTATTCCTTGTCTGGCCTTCAGGTGCCTTGGAAAACAGGTTGACCTCCTTCCTCCTCTCTGGGGCAGCCCCTCAAATATTGGAAGACTGCTGTCCTGTCCCAGTGTGTGGATGCTTATTTACTAATGCTTGAGGCCCAGATTCATTTTCTCATAGAACATAGATTTATAGAGCTGGAAAGGACCTTGGAGGTCTTTTAGTCCACCCCCTTGCTCAAGCAGGAGACCCTATACCATTTCAGACAAATGGCTGTCCTGTCTCTTCTTAACAGCCTCCACTGATGGAGCACCCACAACTTCTGGAGGCAGGTTGCTTTATTGGTTAATTGCTCTCATCGTTAGTAAATTTTTCCTTAGTTCCAGGTTGCTTAGTTTGGTTGGTTGATTGGGAATGCTCAGGAAATACATCCTGAATTATGAAGACTGTTTTATGAATCTTTCAGGAAGGAGGAGGGGGCTCCAATAACTAGTCCTTTTTTTTTAGTTAAAGAGGGCAGAGAAGAGCTCTATATTCTACCCATTGCCAAATATTTATGGGACTGGCCCACTGCCGGCAGACTGACCAACTCTGGCAGGCGGTATCCTTCCGTTTCTTCCTTTTGGAAGTAAATTATGTTGGCAAAATAATAAATAAAGTGAACCTTGTTTTACAGTTGGGAAATGCTGCTGGGTGAAGTTTGCATTCCCCCCCCCCTCCTTTTCCTGTAAAAACAGTGTTTCTCTTCCCCCCCCGCCCCCACTTCCTTGTTGACTCTTTTTTGCTATGCAGGACAAGGAGGAATGGAAGCAGACTTTAAGGCATTAGCTTTTTCCTTAGATGAATCGTGACGAGTGAAATCCTGAAAAAAAAAATGCACTGCACATAGTTGCTAGAAGTAGACACCAATCTATCCTTATATGCAAAGTGATATATAAGAAATAATTCTCTAGCCGGTGTTCTTTGCTGGAACTGGGATCGGCTACCCTTTGTGGTGGTGGTGGTAGGGCTTAAATCTTTTAATCTACAGTCATACTTGGTACTTGATTGCTTTGAAACTTGTCGAATTTGGTACTCGACACATTTTGATGTGAAAATTTTGTCCTGGTATTCATCGTTTGTTTGGTACCCGACGTACAAACTAGAACTTGGTGGTGTCTGTTGCCTTGTGACTCACTACTGAAAACAAAAGAGTGACACCTTAGTCACATGGTTTATTTGGTACTTGTCGTTTTTAATACTTTTAGTAGTTGTTGAGTCTCTTGGAACCAATTAACCGAGGTACCACTGTAATTATTTTGTTTCGGTCTCTAGAAGACACGGGTTGTGCCGTCACTCTGGTGGGATGGGATAGGTTTTTTAACCTTTGAAAAGCACACTTTTTAGCTTAACTAGGAACACTAAAAAAGGTCTTTCTGCTGCCAGATTTCAGAGGCACAGGTCAGGGGGCTGCAAGGGTGGTTTCGGACACTTGTAGACTTGTTTCTGATGGGTCCTGTAGTTCAGGGGTCTCCAACATTGGCAACTTTATGACTTGTGGACTTCAACTCCCAGAATTCCTCAGCCATCCAACCTTGGCAACTTCATGGCTTGTGGACTTCAACTCCCAGAATTCCTCAGGCAGCCATGCTGGCTGAGGAATTCTGGTTGTTAAAGTCTACAAATTGTAAAGTTGCCTATATTGGAGATCCCTGCTGTAGCTGGTTGATAGGCTGTTCCTCTTCCCAGGGCCCAGCTTGAAACTGCCCTGGAGAACTTATTTTACACAGTTTGTCAGTTTTAATGGATTGGGACAAAGTTATCTTGTCCAGAGTAAGAGTTGACCAACATCAACACTAACCAAGATAGCTATCCTGTTTTTTCCAGTGAACTGAGGCCACAGCATCTTTTAAGTGACAGTATACTCACTACAGTTGCCACAATAGGATGTGTGTGTCTGTTGTTTTGCAGAGGGATGCAGCAAATGTCTCATTTGTCTGAGCTACCCACAATATTATTTTCTGCTCTAATCTTCACTGGGCACCAGTCTTTCCCACAACCCTCCGCTGGTTCCTGCTTTCCATCCCCAGTACTTCTTTGGCATGCTATGAAAAAGGCACAATTGAAACCAGCTGGTTGTGAAAATTAGGTTTTCCCCTTGAAAGCTGCAGGAAAGTTGCTGATAGAAAGTTGCCTAGACTGCAGGGAATTCCAGCCTCATGACTTGTAAACTTCAACTCCCAGAATGCCATGCTAGCTAAGGAATTCTGGGAGTTGAAGTGCACAAGTCTTAAAGCTGCCACGGATGGAGACCCCAGCCTAGAGAGTTGCTGATAGGGAGTGACATTACAATTGTATATGGTAGCTTCCATACCCTCATTACCATAGTCTTTTGCGACATGGTTTTTTGCCTGGATGTGGCTGATGGGAGTTTTAGTCCTGCCTCATTGGGAAGACGGCTGAATTGCTTCTGAAAAGAACCCTTCATTTTGTGCATCCGGCCACTCTAGTAGAATAAACACAGACTTGCTCTGGGAATTCCTCCCCAGAGCAGAGTGTTGTGGGTACGGGGATCTTTTGCTGATTGGTGGGGCTTAATTTGCATAGGTGAACAGGCATCTTGGCTGGCTCCATGAGGAAAATATTGACGCAAGGCATGGTTTCAGCAGAGTTCAGCAATTGTACATTGATTAGGCACAAGGAACGGTCTCCAGATTGGCTTTGTGAAGAAATGCAACTGCAGATAAATCAGTCCCAGTAACTTGGAAGCAGTTTGCTATTTGTGGTTTTTGGCTGAATTTTGATTATTCAGAATGGAGTGTCAGAAGATGCATAGTGTGTGGTTTTAGGTGGGTGTGTTGTTGAGAGATTTCAGCCGAGGCTTGGAGATGCTCTGTGTATTGACAGGCAGGAGCAGAAAGCAGCCAAGTCCCCGTGTCCTCCTGGTCCTTCTGAGATGGAGAGCATGAAGGAAAAGCTGGAAGGATAAGAGATGATTTCTGAACATGTGCCCTGCTGTGCACATACCAAACACCGAAACATTGGTATCTCCCTCACTAGCCCACAACAAATTCTAATTTTTGTGGACAGAATCAGTAAAATACATTGTTTTTCCAATCCCCTCCCAGTGCAAGCTTATAAACTAAGGAGGCTTTTAAAAAAATAATAAGCATGAAAATAAAATAAACTGGTCACTACCGGTTCCTGGATGGGGAGTGGAGGGGAGATGGTTCATGCAAAGATCTTCCCACTAGCACCTTCAGGCTTGGGTCACTTGAGATGCTCAGTCCTGCTCCCTCAAGGAAGAAGGACAACAGTGTCACGTCAGGCTGCGCCCAGATTAGGTGCTAGTCCAGAGACGCCAAGAACAAACAAAATGGCCGTTAGTCATAAACCCACCATTTCCAGCTACATTCAGTGTTGGATAGAAATGGTAAAGATACCTGAAATCTACAACTAGGTTACTTTAGCCATTATCTGGTACCTAAGTAGCTTGCTCCACCAGTCTTCCCTTCCCTCTTTCATTTTTTTCCTCTCCTCTCCATCTCCTTCCTTTCCCTTCCATTTTTCTTTCCCTTCCCATCCCTTCCTTCTTTCATCTTTTCCCTCTCCTCTCTTTTCCTTCCCTTCCCTTTTCCTTTCCTTCCCTTTTCTTTCCTTCCCTTCCTTCTTCCCTTTCATCTTTTCCCTCTCCTCTCCCTTCCTTTCCTCCTTCCCTTCCCTTCCTCCTTCCCTTTCATCTTTTCCCTCTTCTCTCCCTCTCCTTCCCTTCCCTTTCATTTTCCTTTCCCTTCCCATGCCGTCCTGTCCTTTGCTATTTCTTTAAAAAAACAATTTTTGTGTTGTTTTTGTGGAAAAGTGAGTTGGTTGTGAATTCTATAGTGAGTATACGGATGGCTGAATGTGTGCTCTAACAAGGTCTCTCTGGCCAGGTGAGAGTAACTCAGATTGAGTGTGTTGATGTCTACATCAGTGTTTCCCAAGCTCAGCAACTGAAGATAATGTATTTGGACCTCAACTCCCAAGAGGAATTCTGGGAGTTGAAGTCCATACATCTCAAAATTACGGAAGTTCAAAAACTGTGGTTTAAACTCTTATCAGAGCAGCCATGTTGGTTGCAAGCAATTTTTGTGCTAATAGACTCCTTGTTTCCCGTTAAAGATTGGGAGTAGAGATTGAGGAACTTCTGTTGAGTTCATAGACCAGAATTCTGCTTTTTCCCGTGGTTGACTTCTAAATAATAGTTGTCCTTGGGCAGTACAAACCAGTCAATCACACCTTAGCCTCGCAGGTTGTGTGAAATCAAGCCACAGCTAGTGAAATGAATGATCACAAATGATTAACTGAATAAATCATAACAAACTGTTGAAGGATAATTCCTTGGATGAAGCTCTAGCACTTAAATTGATCCCAAACGGGCCAATTTAAGGGAATATGGGAGTGCGGGATGACCCCTTGCAGGGTCAAGCTGAGGATTTTGTACAGTATCTGCATGATAAAGTCACTCAGATTCGGGAAGACTTGGCTGCTGACTGGGTTAGTTCAGACGAGATGACTGAGGCAGGTCCTGAGCGTTATCTGGGAGGAGTTTGACCCTGTGGCTCCCGAGGACGTGGACAGGATCTTGGGACGGCTGAACGCAACCACATGTTTATTGGACTCATGCCTCTCCTGGTTGGTACTGGCCTCCCGGGAGGTTACACGAGGCTGGCTCCAGGGGATTATTAACGCTTCTTAGAGTGAGGGTGCCCTGCCGGCCGCCTTGAAAGAGGCGGTGGTGAGGCCCCTCCTCAAGAAGCCCTCTCTGGATCCGGCTGTTTTGGCTAACTATCGTCCAGTCTCCAACCTTCGTTTTATTGCGAAGGTTGTTGAGAGTGTGGTGGCGCGGCAGCTTCCCCAGTACCTGGATGAAGCTGTCTATTTGGATCCGCTCCAGTCCGGTTTCAGGCCTGGATACAGCATGGAAACGGCATTGGTCACGTTGGTGGATGATCTCTGGAGGGCTCGGGGTAGGGGTCATTCCTCTATCCTGGTCCTGTTGGATCTCCTTATTTGTGTGGTGCCACAAGGGTCGGTCCTCTCGCCCCTCCTGTTCAACATTTATGTGAAGCCCTGGGTGAGATCATCCGTGGTTTTGGGGTGGAGTTCCATCAGTACGCTGATGACACCCAGCTGTACATCTCCACTCCAGACCATCCCAACGATGCCTTGGAAGTGATGTCCCAGTGTCTGGAGGCCGTGCGGGTCTGGATGGGGAGAAAAGGGCTCTGACTCAACCCCTCCAAGACCGAGTGGCTGTGGCTGCTGGCGTCCCGGTATAGCCAGCTGGTGCCATCACTGGTTATTGGGGGCGAATCACTGGCCCCCACGGAAAGGGCTCGCAACTTGGGCGTCCTCCTGGACTCACGGCTGTCTTTAGAAGAGCATACGATGGCCGTGGCCAGGGGGGCTTTCTATCAGGTTCGCCTGATACGCCAATTGCGCTCCTTTCTAGATCAGGACTCCTTACGCACAGTCACTCAAGCACTCTTCACTTCTCGTCTGGACTATTATAACACTCTCTACATGGGGCTCCCCTTGGGATGCACCCAGAGGCTCCAACTGGTGCAGAATGCGGCCGCACGGGGGATTATGGGAGTGACAGGATGCTCCCATGTGACTCCTGCGTGAGCTGCATTGGCTTCCAGTGGACTTCCGGGTGCGCTTCAAGGTGTTGGTGACCACCTTGAAAGCGCTCCATGGTTTAGGGCCGGGGTATTTACGGGACCGCCTTCTGCCACCAACTGCCTCCCACCGGCCAGTTCGCTCCCACAGAGAGGGCCTCCTCAGGGTGCCATCGGCCAGACAATGTCAGCTGGCGACCCCCAGGGGGAGAGCCCAGACCTCCGGACTTTTCGTCGGGCCCTTAAAACTCCTCTCTTTCAGTCAGCTGGGCTGGCCTGACCCCATGTTGGTTTTAAAGTTTTGATATTGATTTTAATTCGAAATGTTTTGTAAGTTTGGGCAAAATTCTATTTAAATCATTTTAAATTATTTTAACTTTTGTATACTATGTTTTTAGTTGGCTGTTCACAATGAATGAATGAATGAATAAATAAATAAATAATCAATCAATCAATCAATCAATCAGACA
Organism: Ptyas mucosa; assembly: GCA_012654045.1. Taxonomy (NCBI): domain Eukaryota; kingdom Metazoa; phylum Chordata; class Lepidosauria; order Squamata; family Colubridae; genus Ptyas; species Ptyas mucosa. The sequence goes on from WNWU01000044.1 coordinate 8,647,826, forward strand.
CGCATAGGGTTTGTCAAGCAAAAGTGATACCCTATCTCAGTGAGATGCATTTCCACGTTAAGAAATAATTTAGCTGTTTCTTTGCAAATCAAACTCCTTCGGCCAGCTTAGTTTCTTCTGTGTTTCTTTCTTCAATATAGGGAAGCCCTCAACCTTGGTGTACCAACCTTGGTAACCTTGGTGTACCAAATAAAATTGTACAGCCAAATGGAGCAGATAACAGCAGATGCCAATTTGGTATTAACCACCAGATTGTGACTTGGGGAAGTAGGTCAAAGCGCAGTCACAAAGCTGAGTTGATCCAACACTGTCAGCACAACCATAATATAATTAAATCTGAACATATGGAAGAGAATTCAGGAGTTGCGTTTATGTCTGCCTTGCAAAGAGAGAGAGTGGGGGGAGCAGGATTAAGAGTTATTTTATATACTGCCTAGATTGTAACGTACTGAGCCAAGATAAGAAAATTATTTAGCAATTCTTCTGTTGCTAGTTTTTGCACCGGTAAGAAAAATATTGGTGCAAAAAGACCCAGAAGTTAGCCTGGCTGAGTCCAGAACTATCAACGGTTGTGTTTTAGAGACATAATAATATTTCCTTAAGTGTTTTTATAATAAATATTTAAAGTACTTCTTAAAATATGTACAGTAGACTTAGGTTTTAAAACTTTTATTCGTCTGCTACCTGGTAAGGCTGAATAATTTTGAGAATAAATCGAACAGTGCTAATTTTAGACCCCATTGACTATATATTCTCTGTGCACCTTGTGTGTTTATTGGCTACAGGTAGTCCTCGACTTATGACCACAGTGGAGCCCAATATTTCCATTGCTATGCAAGGCAGTTATTAAGTGAATTTTCCCCCATTTTATGACCTTTTTGCCAAAGTTGTTAAGCGAATCATGGGGTTGTTAAGCAAACATGGCTTCCCCCATTAACTTTGGAAGCCAACTGGGTGATCATGTGACCCTGGGACACTGCAACTCACATAAGTACATGTCAGCACTCAATTTTTGATCCACTGACCTTGGAGATGCTACCGCGGTCACTAAGAGTGAAAATCGGTCATATGTCACATTTTGCAGTGCTGCTGTACCTTCGAACGGTCACTAAGCAAATTGTTATAAGTCGAGGACTACCTGTATAAACCTCTTCCTCTGTAGGCCATTTCCGGTAACCCTCTGTGATCATACAGGGAACACCTTAAAAGCTCACTTTGTGTGTGAGAAGCCAACGGATCTGAAGTGGTGTCCAGAGTGCTAAAGCTAATGTAATAATCATAAATACATTTTTATGCCTCAGCAGGTTAACCAGCTTACCTGTGGCTCTGGAAAAGTGATTTCCCCCTAACCAAAAAGCAGGCAAAATTGAAAAAATGTTGTGTTTGGTCAATACCTCTGACTAAATGAAGTACCCCCGTATTCCAGCAGTAAAAGTGTAAAGCAAGACAGGCTGAATATTTTATTGCGGGACTGCCTACTACCACCAATAGCCTCCCACCGACCGGTACCCTCCCATAGAGAGGGGCTCCTCTGGGTGCCGTCGGCCAAACAATGTCGACTGGCGGCCCCCAGGGGGAGAGCCTTCTCTGTGGGGGCACCCACTATCTGGAACGAACTCCCCCCGCAGATACGGAGGATCCTGGACCTTCGCGCCTTCCGCCGTGAGCTAAAAACTTTTCTGTTCCACCAGGCAGGCCTGGCCTAATTTTTCCCCTTTTTCTGTAAAAATAATATTAACATTTTAAAATTTAAATATTTTAATATTTGGGGTTTTAATATTTTATAATTGGGCTTTTAAATAGTCGGGGCCATTGTTTAATTTGGTTTTATTTGGCTTTTAAATTTTGTATGTATGTTTTTTACTTTTGGCTGTTCACCGCCCTGAGTCCCCTCGGGGAGAAGGGCGGTATATAAATCTAAATAAATAAATAAATAAAATTATTTTTTTTGTCTTTTAATGACCCCGTAATCCCTTGCATCGGAGTGGAATCGGGGCAACTGAAGGGAGCTGAGTGTTTACTGGCCGGATGCCCTTCCTGTCGCCAATGCAGAGTTCTCAGCCGATATTTACACATTGTGCCCCGAGAGAGAAATATCTGCCGCTATCTAGGATAGAACTCAGCCTGTCAGACTGGATATTTCCTCGTTTTCTTATGCTTTCATTTGGAGAAAGGTGAAAAGGTGCTGTCCCGAGAAAGCCTTGGAGATGTGGTGATTCCATGCCTGGTCATCTCATGCCTCTGAACAACAGAATAACTGAGTTGGAAGGGACCTTTGAAGGTCTTCTAATCCAACCTCCTTCATAAGTGATGGCTAACCTTTTTGTTGTCGTGTGCAATGCAATGCGCGTGTGACACCCCCCCCCCGTGCTCCCCCTGCACCCCACTTTGGGCCTAGTAAGCCTCCCTGCAGCCTCCTGGGAGCAACAATGGGCCACAGGGGGAGCCATGCAGCCCCCCCCCTGCACCCCGTTTTGGGTCTAGTAGGCCTCCCTACACTTATGACCCATAATGCAATGCACGCATGACCCCCTGTGCACATGAAGCTGCGGCTACGCCGTGTGTGCCCGCAGAGAGGGCTTTGCATGCCACCTGTGGCACGTGTGCCATAGATTTGGCATCACAGCCCGATCCCATTCCAGGCAAATGAAATGGCACCTGTTCTAGGTAGTGGCTTCTTGGTTGCAAGAGAGGAGCCAAGGGAAAAAGTGAAAAGAGAGGGAGGGGGAGAAAAACTAAGAGGAGGCAGGTGGAAGGAGACAGCCTTTATCCCTGTCCGATGGTGAAGAGCAAGGCATGCTTGAAGGCTCCATAGAGGAAAAACCTGTGCTTCTCCTGCAATATTTTCTCTCTCCTCCCATATTCCTTGCAATTGGGGTGGGTGTCTCTGCTACATTTACAGTGAGATTATATTGATTTTTGATGGTAGAGGAACTTCGGGGCCCAAATGATCTTGCAGACATGTTTCCAACTGCTAGCAACCCAATTGGTACGTTTTGCTAATTAGACCTGCTAGAAACTATTTAAAAGTTCTTAGTTGTAGCTCTGGATTTATCTTGTTTTAATTTCTTACATCTAATTGATTTCATGTTATGGTTATTTCATTGTATTTTCTGGCATATTATATGTTATAAACCTGAGGTTACAACAATAAACTTCCTTGCTGTTTCTATCCTGGGGTTCCTGTGGAGGGAAAACAATTTCTCAGGGCAGTGGTGTCTTTTGAGGGTGGATCAGGGGTGAAATCCAGCAGGTTCTGACAGGTTCTGGAGAACCGGTAGCGGAAATTTAGACTAGTTCGGAGAACCAGCAAATACCACCTCTGGCTGGCCCCAGAGTGGGGAGGGAATGGAGATTTTGCAATATCTTTCCCCCAGGAATGGGGATTTTGCAGTATCCTTCCTCTGGAGTGGAGTGGGAATGGAGATTTTGCAGTATCCTTCCTCTGGAGTGGGGTGAGAATAGAGATTTTGCAATATCCTTCCCCCAGGAGTGGGGAGGGAATGAGGATTTTGCAGTATCCTTCCCCTGCCACGCCCACCAAGCCACGCCCACAGAACCGGTAGTAAAATAATTTGAATTTTGCCACTGGGGTGGATGCCAGAGGTACAGAGGTGTTGCTCTTCTTGAATAGGCTGTAATATTTTCTAGCTCTCATGGGACGGGTGCAAATTATGGAGCCAGTTTTTCAGTCTTTACAAGAAGCGTGGTTTCATAACTTTCAAATGGGGGAGACACAGATAAATTCTCTGGGCCCCATAGCAATTCTCTCAGCCCCAGTTAGCAGTCCATTTTAGCATCAGATCAACCAGTTCTTCTCAAACTTGGCAACTTGAAGATGCGTGGACTTCAACTCCCAGAATTTCCCAGCCAGTTTGGGAGCTGATGTCTTCCCATCATGTTGCCAAGGTTGAAAAATCCTGTTACAGGGTATCAATAGTGACATCTAGTGACAGAACGTAGTATTATCAAAGGCAAAAATAAAAACTGGAATAATTCTCTGTGCTCCTTGTTTTTTATTAGATCATGTTCAAGCTGGTGAGCTCTGAAAGTACTTAGGGAAATTAATCGGTAAAGTACTACATTCAAATATTTATTTTGCAAAAGGTATGATTTCTTTAGCTTTCTTAGCTTTTTCCCCCTAACTGGTACATTATCAGTGGAATAAGTGGAATTTCTGAAAGATCACCCAAGCTACTTTGTGCTCTTTTCAGGCACTGCATTTTGCATGCTCGGATTAGGAGGCAAAAACTTGTTTCTCTTTATGGGGCGGGCTCACCCTCCCGCCCCCTACCAATGGCATCATGTCCTGGATTCATTTTACCAAACTCACTTGTGAGTTTCCCTCCTGAATAATTCACAAGGCATGAGACACAATTCCAATCTTCTTTGTAGGAGGTGATCAGAGTGGAGTCAAACATATCAATCACGAGTCCCTATGATCCTGACACCCCGCCCCCCAAAAAAGAGACCTAAGTCCAGCCCTCTTGAAGTCAGTTGACTCTTATCTGGCACCAATTTGCCTTAGACCATTAGTAGAACTGATTATTTGTATATAGGTTGTATGGAATAAACTTGTACTGCTCTTCAACTCTATCCTGCCTCCTGATTTTTTGCCCATGATTATAATTGCAGGCAATCCTTGACTTATGACCACAACCGAGCCCCAAAATTCCAGTTGCTAAGTGAGACATTGGTTAAGTAATATTTGCCCCATTTTATGGACCTTCTTGCCACAATTGTTAAAGTGAGTCACTGCAGTTGTTAAGTTAGTAACACGGTTGTTAAGTGAAACTGGCTTCCCCATTGACTTTGCTTGACAGAAGGTAGCAAAAGGGGGTCACATGACCCTGGGACACTGCAACCGTCATAAATATGAAACAGCTGACATTTTGATTATTTGATTAGGGGACGCTGCAACGGTCGTAAGTGTGAAAAACAGTCATAAGTCCCTTTTTTTCAGTGCTGTTGTAACTTCGAACAGCGACAGATTCTGGTTGCCTAGTGCAGGGGTGGGCAATTGTGGCTCTTTTACAACCTGTGGACAACCTGCCAAGCTGTCTCAGGAATTCTGGGAGTTGAAGTCCACAAGTTGTAAAAGAGCCACAATTGTCCACCCCTGGCCTAGTGGGACCAAGCCGAAGGGGAAGGGAAGGCAAGAGAGGAACAAGGGGTTGAGTTGAACCTTAAATCTAGGATGAATAAAGCTACTCAAAGAGCAGATTATCTGGCTTCATTTGCATCTCTTGGGTTGTTCTTTCTACAGAGATTTATCTGTAACTCATCAATTTTGTCTACTTTTCCAAAAGTGACACAACACTTCATCTTTTTAGCGTTTTATAGCAATGCAGAATTATTTTTTTAAATGTAGATTTAGAAACTCTGAAGTATTAGTCAATATCCGATGAATATTTAATGTATATAATTTACCTCCTTGCTTTCTTTTAGTTCCCCGCCCCCTTTTTTTGGTGAAATTTGTTGGTATTTTTTTCCCTATGTGTGTATGTGTGTGTAGTTTTTGTAAAACTTGTTAAGATCAATAGAATTTAATATTTAAAAAAACAGAGAAGTCCTCCATGTATGAATAGGCCTTTTTTGATGCTTGTGGTTTGGAAGAGTTTGCCTGTGACTTAACACAGAGGCCAGCAGTCAAGGCCCAAACCTCCATTCTCCTCTTCAGCCCCTTTTATGTGGGTCCTCTGAAGTCTTCTCCAACCCCGCTTGCTGGCACTGGGGACTCAAGTTTTCACTTTCAAATGGTAAATACGTTAAAATCGTACTGCTAGGCCTGAGATCGGTGTAACCTACTTTACTTTTTAAAAGAAAGAAAACTGCAAAGAGGTCGATATCCTCATGTCCCAAAAAAGCTTCCTGCTTCCCAAAAATGCAGAAAATCCTAGCTTAGTGTGCCACAGCCCTCTCCCCCCCAACCACTTACCTAGTATAGCCATTTTTCTCCCCCAAAACTAGAAGCCATCAAAGGGTTGACAGTTCTTGGCAGCTTAGCATTATTATTATGCAGACCATTTGGCTTGTTGTGCAAACTATGGTTAAAACAATCCATGGATTTGTATGATGTCTTTGGCCTTCTAACCTGCCATGATCTAATCCAGTATTTATCAACCTCAACAACTGAGGTATGGTGGACTTCAACTCCCAGAATTCTCCAGTCAGAATGCTGACTGAGGAATTCTGGGAGTTGAAGTCCACCCACATTTTCAAGTTGCTAAGGTTAGAGAACAACAACAACAACAACAATAATGTTTATTGTCATTGTACGTGTATACACAGTATATGCATACAATGAAATTCACATAACACCCAGAGACCAGACCCAACTCACATGACAATCCCCAAACACTCCCCCCCCCCCACCAAAAATTCCCCACTCCTAAAACCACCCAAACATCCACGCAACAGACCAAGTAATGCTGTCCAACAGCTCACTGATGGTGGCCCTTTAGTTCATTGTTGAGTGCAGTTACAGCTCTGGGATAAAAACTATTCAGAAAACGTGTGGTCTGAGTTTTAATTGTTCTGTATCTTCTGCCAGAAGGCAACAGTCCAAAAAGATTGTAAGCAGGATGGGAAGAGTCTCTGAGAATGTTATGCAACTTCTTCAAACAGTGAGATTCGAAGATGTCGTCCAGGGCTGGTAGCTGAGCCTGATGATATTCAGGGCAGTTTTAATGATTTTCTGTAGAGCTTTTCTCTCCGCTACAGAGCTGCTCCCATACCATGCAGGAATGCCATATGTCAGGACATGCTCAATGGTGCTGTGATAGTAGGACAGACTAATATTGATCTAATCTGAGTGGGTTATACTCATATAAAACATCTGTCCTCCCCTTCCCCTGTTTTTAGGGGGGGGGTCTTGAATACCTTGTTCTGACCCGTCCACTTCTTGGGGGACTGGTGGGATGTGGAGAGAAGGGTGAAATTCTCAGGCATTGTAAAGGGAGAGGCGTATCGGTTTATGGTAGCCAAACATCAAAGAGGGTTTGATAGCCCCTTTTAACTAATTTAATTGAAAGGAAACATCACTCTTCCCTGAGCTCATGGCTTTGAATCAAAGGCATCAGTTGGACAAGGGACTGCTAGCCACTGAACAGGTGAATGAATTCCTTGATAATCAGAAAGGTTGTTGTGTCTTTTCTTCCTCCTTTGTGGTGCCAGTTTGTTCTGCACATGTGGAAGTACCTTTAGAGCTCTTGTGCTGTTTCTTCAAAGCGCACGGATATGTCTACCAAGAGATGGCACATGGTTGTGTAGTCACTTTCTGGGTTCCCGACTCTGTGTACAGTGAAGAGAATAACATACTTAGAGCAGTGTTTCTCAACCTTAGGGACTTTTAGATGCATGGACTTCAACTCCTAGCATTCCCCAGCCAGCCATTCTCAGCCAGTCCACACATCTTAAAGTCCCTAAGATTGAGAAACACTGCGCTGGAAACTTAAGTGCCAGAGAAATTGCAGGAAGCAGGTCCTATATTGGCTGCTGCGTTTCTTTCTCTGCATTCAGAACCTTTTGTCTTCTGAGTGCAGTGGATGGAAAGCCTTAATCAGCTGAACTCAAAGCTTTGAAGCAAGTGGGTTTTGTTTGACCTGAGATTGGAAAGAAATAATTGGAGCAGGACCAGTAGTGGGATTCTGCTGGTTCACACTGGTATGGATGAACCGGTTGTTAAATTTGCCTGATACGCCAGTTGCGTCCCTTTCTAGTCAGGACTCCTTACGCACGGTCACTCAAGCACTCGTCACTTCCCGTCTGGACTACTGTAACGCTCTCTACATGGGGCTCCCCTTGGGGTACACCCAGAGGCTCCAACTGGTGCAGAATGCGGCCGCACAGGGGATTATGGGAGCGACGGGGCGCTCCCATGTGACTCCTCTCCTGCGTGAGCTGCATTGGTTCCCGGTGGACTTCCGAGTGTGCTTCAAGGTGTTGGTGATCCCCTTTAAAGCTCTCCATGGCTTAGGGCCGGGGTATCTACGGGACCGCCTTCTGCCACCAATTGCTTCCCACCGGCCAGTTCGCTTCCACAGAGAGGGCCTCCTCAGGGTGCCGTCAGCCAGACAATTCCGGCTGGCGACCCCCAGAGGGAGAGCCTTCTCTGTGGTGGTGCCCACCCTCTGGAACGATCTACCCCCAGAGATATGGGTGATCCCAGACCTCCGGATTTTTTGTCGGGCCCTAAAAACTCACCTTTTTCAGTTAGTCAGGCTGGCCTGATTTTATCTTGGTTTTAAAATTTGATATTGATTTTAAATCAAAATCTTTTAAATTAGTGGGCCAAATTCTATTTAATTTATTTTAAATTATTTTAACTTTTGTGTATAAATGTTTTTATTCTGGCTGTTCACCGCCCTGAGTCCGAAAGGAGAAGTTCAAATAAATAAAAGTTCAAATAAATAAATAAATAAATTACCCACCCTTCCCAGTGATGAAATCCAAATTTTTTATTACCAGTTCTGTGGGCGTGGCTTGGTGGATGTGGTGTGGCTTGATGGGCGTGGCAGGAGAAGATACTGCAAAATCTCCATTCCCTCCCCACTCCTGGGGGAAGGATATTGCAAAATCCCCATTCCCACTCCATTCTGAGGCCAGCCAGAGGTAGCATTTGCCAGTTCTCCGAACTACTTAAAATTTCTGCTTCCGGTTCTCCAGAACCTGCTGGATTTCACCCCTGACCCTTCCAGCTATCAGGGTGGATCCTGGGCCCGGTGCTGCGGAGAAACGGGCAATGTAGTGGCCGGCGTGAGGGAAGGAGAAGCCCATTTTCCCTCTTTCTTCTCCCTCCTTCCTTCCCTTGTGCTGGCCGCTCCGTTGCCCGTTTCTCTATTGCAGCGCAGTGCCCAGGATCCACTTTGATAGCAGGGAGGGTGGGTAATTTTTTAACCAGTTCACCCAAGGTCAGGTTGGCCGTTGTGGGAGGCTTATCCCGCATGTGCGGAGGAGCTGGAGGATGGGGATGGGCTATGTCTCCCACGACAGCCAGACTGACCCTGGGTGAACCGATTGTTAAATTATTTGACTCCCACCACTGAGCAGGACTTAGGAGTCTGCCTGGCTAAGTGGACCATACCTGCCTCGAACTTCTGTTCTGGCAATTCCTGCCCTTCTTTTGCCTACATTTGCACTTCCGACTTCAGACCCAAAGAATCTGGACTGCTCATTAAGTTCTAGTGAGGTTGGTTTATTTTTCAAACCTACTATCTGGAATGAGCTCCCCCCGGAGATACGGAGGATCCCGGATCTACGCACCTTCTGCCGCGCTCTCAAGACCTTTTTATTCCATCAGGCTGGCCTGGCCTAATTTCCCCTTTTTTCCCTTTTTAATAATGTAAATTGTAATCTGTTCTTAATTATTGGGGTGTTTTAAATCTGTCTTCAGCCAAATTGTTTAATTCGGTTTTATTTTTCTTTTAAATTTTGTATTTATGTGTTTTATCTTGTGGCTGTTCACCGCCCTGAGTCCTTCGGGAGTAGGGCGTATATAAATCAAATATAACCTAAACCTAAAACCTACACACAAGAATCAAGTCAACTAAAAGTCAGCAAGAGTTAACGGCATTCAGTAGGGACTGGGCTTGGAGTGTTTGTGGATACGTAAGGATTCTGGGCTGAATTCCTCTCTTGACTCCACCTCCAGGCTCTTGCTGCTCTTCTATAACCTGGTTGCTTTGCACATTGAATTACTGTGGAGGCTTCTGAGAAGATTTTTTCCCCCTCCTCCGGGAGTGAAATCCAGCAGGTTCTGACAGGTTCTGGAGAACCAGTAGCAGAAATTTTGAGTAGTTTGGAGAACCGGTAGCGGAAATTTTGAATAATTCGGAGAACTGGCAAATGCCACCTCTGGCTGGACCCAGAGTAGGGTGGGAATGGGGATTTTACAGTATCCTTCCCCTGGAGTGGGGTGGGAATGGGGATTTTGCAGTATCTTCCCCTGCCACTTCCACCAAGCCATGCCCACCAAGCCACACTACGCCCACCAAGCCACACCCACAGAACCAGTAGTAAAAAAAATTTGGATTTCACCACTGCCCTCCTCCCTCTCTTTTTCTCCGTAGCAGGAAAAGTCTCTGAATATTGTAATTACCTGCAAACCTTGTGGTTCTCTGAATGGGGCAGCGGGAGCCAGGGCATAGATTTAAAAAATAAAAATAAATAAAAGTCATGGAATTGCAGTCCGTTGCATTCAGGCCGCTGCTCCTAAAACAAGGCTTAAATTACAGGCCTGACTGCGGCTTCCCCTTTTTCCCTTTTCAGAATTTTTGCCAAGTTGCAATTGACTTAATGAAATCCTGCTATTTTGTGCAGTGTGGGGATATCTTTGGCAGATGTTGATTTAACCCGAGTTTGGATCTTATTTTTCTCCTTTTTCTTTAAAAGTGAGCAGAGCCCTTTGGGGAAGGAGGAAAGAAAGTGGGGGCTCACAATCTATGCAGCCAGTTGCCTTCTTTGCCTTCTTCAGTTGGGAGGCGGAGAGAGGAACCTTGGCGCTGCCCTCCCCAAAACACAGTCGGAAACCTTACAAAAATAAACTGTAGTAAACAGAACTTCCAGCGTGTGCCTTTGCTGGGATCCTTCACAGGATTCCTACAACAAAACAGATCAGATATCCCTCTTTTCCCTTGTTATTATTCTCTGACTCTGGTTTCAGTGCTAGAGTGGCTTATTTTATTTGGAGCTGCTCCTTCCCCCTTTTCTCCTGGGACCTGGGATTACAGAGATCAAGCGTTGCCCAGATCTTGATCAGACTGTCCGCTTATCACAATTTTGGGATGGAAACATTTGAAAGAAGTTCCAGACAAGAGTTTAAGGCACTCAACAAAGATGTAGTTTGGCCTTCTACGCTGACGGGAATATTTACTCTGCAATGTCTGTAGCCCACGTGGACTCTTTCTGGACTGGTGGTGGGTACCCATCCATGATCTAGAAGGGGTTTGCTCTTCTCCATGTTATCTTGGTCCATCTCCTTCAACCTGTTGCCATTTGGATGGTCGTTAACTGGGTTGGCTGGAGGTTATGAAGATGTAGCCTGTCTCATTTGAATGGTGTCAGGTTGGGGAAGACAAGACTGAGGTTATCATCCATAGGAGATACTGGTTGCCAGTTATTTGACATTCCAGCTTTCACCCTAGAAAGGAAGAATCAAAAAAATATGATAGCTGTCCCATTTGCACATCTCAATTTTATGTTTATGAAAAGTTATGAGACGTTTATGAGAAGTTCCCATTACACATTACACATACCAACCTTTCCCAATGTGGCTATTCTCAATCCACTTGACTAGAGAATAGCCAAGCTGGGGAAGTCCAACTTGAGCCCTGAATGCTAGCCGTTGACATCTGGATCTAGAGCTGACATTTGCATCTCTGGAAGCCTACCCAGAGCTGGGAAAGATTGATGGAGATGGAAGATTGTCATATAAATTCTATTATTATTATTATTATTAATAATAATAATAATAATAATAATAATAATAATAATACCAAAGATAGTACCAAAAACATCTGGAGCACTACTTGAACACCATCAGCAATGACAAAATCCTCCTTGGTCAATTGCAAAAGGCAGCTGAATTTGGAACATCATACATCCTGCAGTGATACCTTCAACACCATCAAATTTCCCAGGTCCTTGAGAAAGACTCGATAGGTTGATAAAAATGCTATGACTCAATGCATCACAAACCATAATAGTAAGTTCTGGACAGACAGCCACTTCCCTAACTCAGAAGATACTCTATATACTAGAGGTCTTCAAACTTGGCAGCTTTAAGACTTGTGGACTTCAATGCCCAGAATTCTCCAGCCAGCATCGCTACACAATGCTGTGTATACACAAACAGCATCCGATCTCTGAATTTCCATGTCTTCGTCCCACGCTTTAAGACTCTCTTCATCAACTTGTTGTCTCTTTACATTCTTCTATTTTTAAAAATTGGACAGTCTGAATGGCCTTTAAAGCATGTGCCTCCTAGGCTTGTGTTGGCCACAGCATCGTAAGAAGCAGAAGGGAGTTGGCAAGCATGAGCTGTGTCCATAGAACCAATTAATAACAATTAATAACAACAATAGCAACAGCTGCTAGCAGCTCACCCCCGAGTCTCCTAGGAGCAGGGAGATAAAAGTGGCCTGAGGGGTAAGGGAGGCTGTTTTGAAATGAGTTGATTTATTGTGGTGAGTCTCTTGGGCCTTTATGAAAACCTTTGCTTGGTTGTACTGCGTTAGCGGTTACAGAATCAGAAAGTTGTCTGCATGACACTAGCTAAGCCAGAGATTTGAAGCTGTGATATAACGGTGCTGCCATCAGTCATTCTGTTGAACCACATGGAACTGTGGAGATGACCTTCCATAAACTGGTGCCCTCTAGATGTGTTAGAACTTCTCTTCCTAGAATTCCCCCTCCGCAGACATGCTGGCAGGGACATCCTGGGAACGGCAGAAGTGCTGTCCCAACACTTCTGGAAGACTTCAAGTTGGAGGTGATTGCTCAGGAAGCTTTCGTGGCACATGGTGAAGGAGGCCAAGATTGTACAGTGAGGTTGTTTGATTCTCCTTAACGTGATGCTCATCTTTGAGACGTTTAGAGCCAGCAGCCCTAATACCACATCCGTAGTACCACATCCATCATCATCATATAGCTTGGAATGTGCTTGCTGCCCAAAGAAATGCTCCCTGTGGCTTCTTGGAAGCTCCTCGGCTGTTTCGCCAAGAAAGGACCATCTCAAGCCTCATTGACCCAGACAGCCCTGATTTAGAGGTGCCCTCCTGCTAACCACAGTCACAGTTGGAGAGCCCCATGTGCCACATGCAAAGGTGCGCCTGTGTTTTCCCCTCTGCCTTCCAGGCAAAATTTGAGGAAGGGTCTTGAAAGAAGGGGCGGGAAAGAAAAGTGAGCTTATGGCTGCCGCCCGGAATGACTTCACTCTGAAGGTATGCATCTGAAGAGCTGGCTTGTACAAACAAGCAGATCTGAGGCTGTGAAAACGCAACTCCAGCCTTGCTCCCGGCTGGGGTGGCATGGCGTGGATTGGTGTGTCATGGATCATTTGCCCCGGGACGTGCCAGTCTCACCTGGCGGTAATGAAATAGTGCTGAGGGAAGAGTTTGAAGGAGAAGCAAGTTGGTTGCTGGCCATGCCTCTTGTAAAAGTTTCCATCACCAGATCACTCACTCACACTCCATTGGTGGTTTTTCCTGTAATAGGCACTTCAGGGGTTGGACTAGCTCTGTTTTACCTGATGCATTCTAGCTGCAGCTTGTAATCCTAAGGAACTTTTAAGTATGGTGGCTCCATGAAAGCAATTCAGGGAGTTGTTGGGCCACGAGGTACTGGAGCTGGGATGGCTGTTTCCATCACTTCTTGGTACTAGTTTCTGCAAGGGAATTTCAACCTGTTCCTTATTTGGGCTGCTTGTTCCAAAAGATGTAGATTGGAGACCATAGCTGCTGGACTGCGAAGCGGTGGATGAAGATAAAAGGGTAATAATTTTAGCAAGCCTCTTTCATAAGATTGCGATTGGGGTTTTAATAAAGGAGAATATGTGCGGCTCAGGGTTGACATCAGGGATCCTTGGTGCTCTCTGAGCTTGCAGATGTTTCATGACCCAAACTAGGTAACGCCATCAGTTGACCAGCTGGCATGACCAGCACTGATGACGTTGCCTAGTTTAGGTAGTGAAACGTCTGCAAGAAAACAACCAAGGTCAGAGAGCACCAAGGACCCCCGATTGGCGTTTTGTTCTTTCACGACGTTGTTAAGACCTGGCAACTGCTGGGGATAAGTCCACCATGTTTTCCTGGCAAGATTTTTGGGGACGTGGCTTGGGTCATGAAACATCTTGCCTTCTTGTCGTCTGGCTGACTTCATGGCTAGGGTGGGACTGGAACTCGAAGCTTTCCCATTCCTAGCTGGGTAACTTTAATCATTCATCAAACTGGTTGTCTAATATCCAGGGCTGGGTTAATATGATGCTAAATCCAAATGCAGGTAGTTTGATTTTAGCAGAATGAGGTCTGCAAACCCAAGCATAGTGGTTTGTAAACCATGGTTTAGGGCCGAACAGGTTGGCTGAATTGCAGTTTATTGAATAAATCATGGTTAAAGAAACAGCTAGATCTGTGACTATGAAATGCGTCGAAGGAAATGTGGGAATTCATGTCTGGGAAGAGCTCCAGAGGAAGATGGATTGCACACACACACACCCCTGCAAGGCACAGAAGTCATAAGCCTGATCACTCCAAATCCCTCCTTGCTAATCCATCTTCTTCTGGAGATCCCACAAGGCATGAATCCCCACATTTGCTCGGACACGCTCCGTAGTCACAGACCGAGTTCTTTGTTTAACCATGATTTATTCGGTTTCCTTCTATTTCACCAGGCTGTGCAGTTGGGTGTAGAATCAAGCTGTTGGCTTTCACTTCGGTAAAAACGCCTAGCTGAATATATGCGCTGTTGAGTTTTTCAGAAGGAAACAATCCTTTAAATCATTTTTTTCTTTAAAAATCAAGACTTTAGACGTGAGACCGTTTGCACACGCATATGCCCCATGGCTTATATATCTTGCACGCTTTAGAAAAGGGGAAGGGGTTAAGCAGACAGAAAGCCTTTAATTTCTCCCAAACCTGGACATTTACAAAGAAAACCTCCAATTATGGTGCAGCTGGCATGACTTTGGATAAGAGGGCCAGCACCAACCCTGTTCCTCTGCAGGAGATAGGACCAAGTAAGTTGGAGGCTGGGTGAATCTGAAGCAGGGGCCGACAAAATCTCCCACAATGCAGCACTGGCCAGATGTGCTGACTTACAGCTGCTGTTGTGCCCAAACAGCATCGCCAGCACTGAGTCTCAATCTCAGAGTCTTGACTCGCAATCTCCGAGTCCCTTCTAACTCTGTTATTCTTTTATAATGTTGTGTCCTAATGTTCTGTTCTTTTCTAACTCACAAGCTGCCTGAGAGTGGGGCAAACCATCCTCCGGAATCTCTGGAAGGTACCAGAAAGGGGGAGGCTGTGTCACCAAGAGGATTGGTTGTGATGGGGTAATGAAAAAACTGGTTGGGATTTTCATTTCATGTATTTCACGTTAATTAACCGGTGGAATGGCTTGCTTTCAGAAGTTGTGGCTGCTCCATCACTGGAAATTTTTAAGAAGAGACTGGATAGTCGCTTGTCTGAAATGGTAGAGGGTCTCCTGCTTGAGCAGGGGAGTTGGACTAGAAGACCTCCAAGATCCCTTCCAGCTCTATTATTCTGTTATCTATTGACCGGCGTGAGGCATGTGCACATGTGCGGCAAAGCTGAATTGGGGCAATGGCTCGCATGCCCACAGAGGGCGCTGCGTGCCACCTGTTGCACATGTGCCATAGGTTCACCATCACGAGCTTATAGCTATTTAAAAAATGGAGAAAAAAGAGCGTCATAAAATTGGCAAAGTTCAATCAAACCTAGAATTAAAAATCAATCAATAAATTAACCATTAAAAGCTTGGCAATATACTTTTCCAGCTTCCTAAAATGTAGCCACATGGGGATTAAATGCACCTTTTTAAGAACGTTTACGAAGATTCTCGATCATCCAGGTCATGGTTGTCCCAAATGTGTTTTTCCAAAAAGCAACTGGACTTTCTTGATGTTTTCTTCTTTTTTAAAAATATTTTTTATTTTTTAAAATAACATTACAAACAACATATACTTCACCCTGTGCTATACATAAGAAAGGAAGATTCGGTTCTTCGGATATATCCTCATGATCACCAAAATCCACGTTCTCGGGGTACAGGTACCGAAGCGTCCAATTTTCCAAAGGCATATTCCACGAATGGTTTCCAAATTTTCCATAAAATATCCTCTTTATAGTTACCATTTCTAATTTTAATATCGCGTGTCATTTTATCATTTAAAGCTAATTTTCACATTTCACAATACCACTCTTCTATTCTAAAATTCACTTCTAATTTCCAATATCTAGCTATTCTAATTCTACCCATTATAATCATAATTCTAATCAATTCTTTCTCATATTTTGTTAGTTCTTGGTGTTTTCTTTGAAAAGGCTTCACTTCTCATCCAAGAAGCTTCTTTAGTTCAGTTCTGGGAGTTGAAGTCCACAGGTCTTAAAAGTTGCCAAGATTGGACAACCCTGATGTAGATGTTAAATAGTATAGGAGACAGAGTCTTAACAGACACAAAAGGTCAGCAGCCTGTTGTCCCCAGACTCACCGTTGGACAAAATAGACCTCTCAAGGCCCAAGTCCATTATAGTCCCAAGTCACCAAAGAATATCAAAGCTAATGATAACTGAAAGGGGCGATGTGCTCTTGCAATTTTAGGAGGGTACGTTCCTTTCACCTAATCCCTAGTTTAAAAAGTGAGAGATGGCACAATGGCTCAGCAGTTAAGACTTGTCAGCTGGCAGCCCAGGTTTGAGACCTAAGCACCACGTGATGGGGTGAGCTCCCATTCCTGCTCCAGCTCCTGTCAACCTAGCAGTTCAAAAGTATGCCAATGTGAGTAGATAAATAGGTACCACTTCGGTGGGAAGGTACCAGTGCTCTGTGATGTCATGCTGGCCACATGACTGCGGAAATTTCTTTGGGCAGCGCTGGCTCAATGGCTTTGAAATGTTGGCAATGACTTAACCGGAGTAAAATCCGCAGGGACTCCAGTGCTGTTGGGACTCCAGGGGTCTCCAACCTTGGCAACTTTAAGCTAAGCTGGCTAAGGAATTCTGGGAGTTGAAGCCCACAAGTCTTAAAAGTTGCCAAGGTTGGAGACCCCTGTTTTAGACAATACCCTGATTGAAATGGATTGGGAAAGTTAGCTTCCTCGAAATGGAATCTGGAGTCGGGAGGCCATCATTTTCTTGCTCATCTTACTCAAGAATGGAATATTTGAGGCTGGTCCTTAATTAAAAGGTCTCCCAAAGAACCCCTTTTTCAGCAGAGATCTTAATAACGGCTGCTTTTTAAGCAAGTAAAAACTTGTTTGATCCTGAAGGAGAGATGATCACAACACAGCATCCTCAAGGATTGTGGACAGAATGCTGAAGGGCAGAATGCATTTTCAGGCCCACCCACGCTCTCCTCTAAAATGTGAGCTTTTCAGAATGTAATAAGGTGCATTTCCACAGAGCAGCCCTGACTTATTCAGAGACTGTTGCTGTGGGTTACTGGAGTACAGACTGTCCCTCTCTCCTCCATTCTCGTTTTATGGAAGTACGAGACAGATGGGTTTGCAGAAAATCAGTAATGAAACTACAGATTCATTCTTTCTTTCCTGTTTTTCCGTTCTCCAATATACTTTTTAATTTATCAAAGTGTGTGTGTGTGAGAGAGAGAGACAGAGAGAGAGAGAGAGAGATTTTATGAAATATTTTAAGAATATTGGGGTGAAATCCAGCAGGTTCTGACAGGTTCTGGAGAACCGGTAGCAGAAATTTTGAGTAGTTCCTAGAACCTGCAAACACCACTGGCTGGCCCTAGAGTGGGGTGGGAATGGGGATTTTGCAGTATCCTTCCCCTGCCACGCCCACCAAGCCACACCACGCCCACCAAGCCACGCCCACAGAACCAGTAGTAAAAAAATTTGGATTTCACCACTGGACCAGTCTCCCCTTGGTGGGTCAGCAAGGGCTTCTGGGGAAATTCTTCCGATGTCGCTTAGCTGCTTTCATCCTCATGGCTTGAATGATGAGGTTCTTGTGTTCAGGAATGAATTTTCTGAGCCTGACTCTTAATATGAATTGTCCATTGGCGGTTGTTTTTTTCCCCTGGGCCGATTGCGATGGACTGTACCTCTTAAATGCTTCCAGAGATTAAACAGGCTGCTTCGTTTCTCCAGACTCTTATCAACTCTTTCTCTTGCAAATAGATTTTGCAAGGAATCTTATTTCCTTGCAAAATCTATTTGCAAGAAAATACTGTTGCAGGATTTATCTAATCTAGTGAAAAGGACCAGGAGTGACAGGATAGCAGTGTTGCAGTATTTGGGGGGCTGCCACAAAGAAGAGGGGGTCAACATATTTTCCAAAGCACCAGCGGGCAGGACAAGAAACAATGGATGGAAACTAATCCAGGAGAGAGAGAACCTAGAACCAAGGAGAAATTTCCTGACAGTGAGAACAATCAACCAGTGCATTCAGAAGTTGTGGGTGCTTCATCTCTGGAGGTTTTTAAGAAGGCTGGACGGCCACTTTTTTGAAATGGTATAGAATCTCTTTCTTGAGCAGGGGGTTGGACTAGAAGACCTCCAAGATCCCTTCCAACACTGATATTCTATGTTCTAGATTTTGTTCACCATTGTCAAATGTCTTTGGAGATACTTCTTTTTTTTTTAGAGGAAGACAGCAATGGAATTTTGCATGCCATTTTATTGTTGTTTTGAGTCCCAACCGAGTCCAAGCCCAGAGTTTTGCATGACACCAGAGAATGACCCAGGCTTTGAGTTGCATGGTGTCCAGTCCTTCCTTTCCACCTTTCCTCCAATTAATTATGTTTTTCTTGACTGGCTTTCAGCAGGAACTGTTTCTTCCACCACAAAATCGGGCATTTCAGTAACCTTTTGAGTTTTTGAACCTTTCCTTCAGAATCGAGGCTGAATGCCAAGTCTCATGAGTTTGGGAAACCTCAAAATGTTCTTTGTTTCCTATCACTAAGAGTAAATACTTTCTTACATTTAGATCCCACAAACATCTATAGTAAGATTAATCTGCCAGCAGCATTCTGTTGCATAGCTTTTGGTTACCAAAAAAAAAACCACACATGCAAATATGCAAATGCTCAGAATTACAACATCCAAGAAATACCTCCAAGATCATTAGATCTGATATCAGTAGATGGGTGTTGGCCAGAACAGGATATAAATCTGAAAGATGAGCTGGAACAGTTATTTGCAAGAGTCTAAAGCAAGGGTTTTCAACCCTGGCAATTTCAAGAGTTGCCAAGGTTGGAGACCCCTGGTCTAAAGGGTCAGCAATCCCTTGTTTTAGGATGTAGGTTCCTGTTCTTTCTCAGGGCCTACCAAGTAAGTTCATCTTTCATCCTTGCTTGACTGAGTAGCTTCTCTGAACCTGCCCATATTTCCCTGAACCTTCTCCGTTCAGAAGCTTCTCATATCTTATTCCTCAGTTTGATGATGATTAATTTAGGACTGTTGTTTTTCAGGCCAGGCCTTCATGTTCCTAACTTATTTTTTAAGGAACTTGGTTGGCAGGTGGTGTGATTTGCTTAGACATAAGGTAGTTTGGTAAACCTGAGATTCAAACCTCAAGGTTCATGGTTTATCAATACATTAGCCAATTTATTTGTACCCGTTTCCTATGTTCATGTCCATGTTTATCTTGTACATGTTTGACATATAAATAAATACTAAAATTTGATAATACAAGGAGACAAATTGCAGAAGAACAATCCACGCAGGCACTTTTCCCCTGTGACTGTTAATCTTGAGCATTCTCACAAGCATGCTTGCTTTTGAATGGTTGAAGTAGGCTAAAATCATTTTGGGTTTTGTTTTGTTTTTTGGTACAAACAAAATTCTTGGTCCAGGATTTTGCCTTGGGGAAGAAGGGGGCGTTCAGTTCTTCCCCTCCTCCTCCTCCTCTTCTCCTCTCCTTTCTCGTTTGAAAATTGCAGAGTTACAACTCAAGTTAATCTTTAGCAAAACAGCAGCAGTTTAGGGTTGGTTCCCTGGGCAAGTAATGTCTGTTTTTCCTGCCAGTGAAATTTGAGATGGAAAGGGGGGAGGTGGATGGGAGCGGGAGAGAGAGAAAAAGTAGGCCTCTGAAATCCAGCGAGCCAGTCTGCTCTCTCAAGCAAAATGATAGTATCGGTTTGACTTCAGAGTTAATTAAACTTGATGGCATCAAGGTACAAGGTCAGAAGGGCAAAGTCTTGAGATAGGTTTGTTGGGAAGCTCCCAGCCAGCATCAGGGTTTTCCCACAAACCAAGAACGCTTGGCTGATGTTCCACAGGACCTGGAGCCAGAGCCAGAGATGGGAAAATGACTCGTGGCATGCAGACTGCAGATAGGAGCAGAAATTTCTAACATCCCAGTTTGCTTCGTTACTTAAAGATGGCATCTCTTAAACAACGTTGGGGCAGCTAGAAAGTATTTTCTTTGGTCACGTTTTTTATTTTTTTAAATATACATCAATATTATTACATGGACAGTATGGCATCTGGGTGTCCATATTAATACAAAAATAATATTGATACAAATGATAATTTCTACATTAATCAATCTTGCATAGTTCTAATGTTATTATACATATTTATGTCAGCACATCATTCTTCATTCTTCAGTTATTCAATATTTGCTACACCCTTCTAGTAGTAATCACGTTGTTGTTGAGCAAACCAGGTAACATAAATCTAATCTTAACCTCTATCTTTCACTCTAAGTATGTATATATAAGAATATGTATAATAATATTCACCCTATTCCTAATCTCTTATCTATTCTAATTCTTAATACAGCCAATCTTGATTATTAACAAAAAGAATCCTTCCTAACCATTATCTCTCACCCTCTTAGGAGTTACACTTCTTAACCTGCCTTCCATATTCCTCCCTTAAGTCCTCATCTACGTCTTTCATATTCTATCCAACCTTTGTATTTTATGTTGCCCCCCCCCACCCTGAAAAAAGGCACAGAAGGAGGGGGGGCTCTGTCTTTGGGCTGTTCAGCTTTGAAGGGTTCCAGATAAAGGTGAAATGAAAAGGTCAAAGCATCTTTCTCCGATATTCTGGTTTTAAGGAAGAATTAAACAGCCAAGGGGAGAAGTGCTTAGTTTGACCTTGTTTTTAGTTCATCAAAGAATTAACACAGTAGGAATCTCATCTTTGATTGATGTTCTTTGGAAATTCAGATTCCAGCCAGAAACCTAGAAATTATCCAAATGTCATTGCGGGATATAACAGTCAGTAAGGTGTTATTTGTATGTAAAAACCTTTACTTTTTGCAAAAATGTGTGTAATCTGCTATTCCACCTAAATGCAACAAGGATGGCTTTTCCATTATCCATCCTTTTCTTTTTATCTTCAAATCTGCCATCCCTGCGGTGTAGCCATATCTGTAAAAGTTGCTAAAATAATGCCAATTATGGCATTATTTGGTATGTGATGTTCTAGATCCTAATCGGTTTGCTTGCAAAAATCCCATATCATCATTTTCAACAACTTTCTCAATTTGTGTTTATCCTTTGTTTGGAAAACCAACAATAATTTTTTGCAAAGATGCCAATGGATGATAGTGGCTGCTGTGCTATTGTTTGTAATTAGTCTGAGTAATTGTCGTAGTCACCCACTTCATGGTTTCAGGTTTTTTTTTTCATTGTTATTTCATTTCAATTATAAAGCAATAGAATAACAAAATGCAAGTAATCCTCAATTTACGACGATCATTGAGGCCAAAATTTTGGTTGCCAAGTGAGATGGTGGTTAAGTGAATTTTGCCCCATTTTACGATCTTTCTTGCCGCAGTTGTTAAGTGAATCACTGAAGTTGTTAACTTAGTAACACGGTTGTTAAGTGAATCTGGCTTCCCCATATGACTTCACTTGTTAGAAGGTCGCAAAAGAGGATCACACCGCCCGGGACATTGTGACCGTTATAAATATGAGACAGTTGCCAAGCATGTGAATTTTGATCACATGGCCATGGGGATGCCACAACAGTCGTCAGTGTGAAAAATGGTCAGACTTTTTCAGTGCCGGTGTAACTTCGAACAGTCACTTAAATAAGTCAAGGACTACCTGCAGAATATTTTGCCCCGTCCTGTCCCCAACTTTCGGTTCTGAAGGCAGTCCTTGGCACAGAGTGAGTTTGTGACAAGATGTTCAGGGCAATGACAGAAATAGAGTGCCCAGGCCCGGGCAGTGTGGTTGATGAGCAGGACAAAATCTCTGTGATCCAAGCTGAGGCCTGGCCAGTTGTTCCAGTCTCCTTTACGAGGCCTCCAGGCAGCAGAAAAAGGAAGGCGTTTTGTGGCATGATTTTGTAGCTCATCCATGAGGATCAGTAGCCCTCCATGCGGGGGGAGGCTGCAAAATCCCTTCAGTTAGAGGATAAACGATCTGGGTGATGGAAAGGAAAAGGTGGCTGGACGTAGGGCTCAAATGCACAATCGCAACTTGGCAGAAACAATCCTGCAAAAAAAAAGCTGGACTAGAGCTGAACAGAGGTGCCTGGCTGAACGATTTATTTAGTCAGTGGCCATCTTTAGAATCCACGACACCCCCCACACCCCCAAATCCCCTGTGTCTTTTTTCTTGTTGGAAAAGAGCCTGCCAGGTTTCGTGGATTACTTGCTTTGAAAGATGCTGCTTCGTCTTTGGGGGTCATTTCAGGATTGAGATTCCCAGGCATAGAATCATCCAGAAGCTTCCAGGCAAACCCCTTCCTCTGGGTCATTGCTCAGTCTATTTCCTGGGTTCTGGAAGGAAAGGGCAGGTGCTAATATGCCTCCCCCTCCCCCCACTTGACTGGTGCCAGCAAGGGCCATCATGCAGCCAGGTCAATGCCGAATAAAGCTGCCTATGCATATCGATGTTGTATGATGTTATATTCACAGAGAGCTGTGGAAGTGGCTGCTTGGCTAATGTCAGACCTGCCTCAGCTTGGGCTTCTAAGTAAAAATGATCTTTAACTCCTTTTGTTGAGAAAGGTAAAATAGAATAGAGCTAGGAGGGACCTTGGAGGTCTTCTAGTCCAGCCTGCTGCTCAAGCAGGAGAACCTATACTATTTCAGATAAATGACTGTCTAGCCTCTTCTTAAAAGCCTCCAGTGATGGAGCACCCATGACTTCTGGTGGCAACTTCTGTTCCTTTGGTTAATTGCCCTCACTGTTACGAAGTTTCTCCTTAATTCCAGGTTGCTTCTCTCCTTGATTAGTTTCCATCCATTGTTTCTTGTCTTGCCCTTTGGTGCTTTTGAAAATAAGTAGACCCCCTCCTCTTTGTGGCCGCTCCTCAAATATTAGAATACTGCTATTGTTACCCTTAATTCTTCTTTTCTTTAGACTAGCCAAACCCCAATCCTGCAGCCGTTCTTCATATGTTTTAGTCTCCAGGCCTTTGATCATCTCAGTTGCTCTTCGTTTACTAGATGTCAAGTGAATTACAGTGGTGAGAAGCCGGAACTGAGAGTTCACGCCAGATTTTCGCCAGTTAACTTTCTTTCCTTGGTTCCTTCCCATTGTTTGTCTCTTGTTGCCCTGTCAATGTTTTGGAAATAGTCACTCTTACCTGTTGGCATTCTTCTCCCAGGGAAATGACCTTGAAAACTTCATTCAGTCTTTCCCCCAGGCTGTCGTCCTCCGCCCTTCCCCCCAGGGCTCATGGCAGGCTGGCAGTGAGATGGCCATTCTGACAGCTAAGCCTTCAGCAGCCATGTTGGTACAAAGCTTCTCTTCCTTTGGGCTGACCCGTCCTGTCCTTCCTCTCTCCTCAGATGCCAGCATGTCGCCTGATGCCATGAAACACAGCCATTGGTGCAGCATCGCCTACTGGGAGCATCGGACACGCGTGGGCCGCCTCTACACAGTGTACGAACAGTCTGTCAGTATATTTTATGACCTACCTCAAGGAAACGGCTTCTGCCTCGGACAGCTCAACCTGGAGAACAGAAACGAGACGGTCCAGAGGACTCGGAACAAGATCGGATATGGGATTTTGCTCAGCAAGGAAGCGGACGGCGTGTGGGCTTACAACCGAAGCGAACACCCAATCTTTGTCAATTCCCCAACCCTGGACATTCCCAGCTGTCGAACCTTAATCGTGCATAAAGTGATGCCTGGGTATTCGATCAAGGCCTTTGACTACGAGAAATCCTGTCTCTTGAAGCATGCCACTGACTTAGAGTACCCAGACGGGCCCTATGACCCAAATAGTGTCCGGATCAGCTTTGCGAAAGGCTGGGGGCCCTGCTACTCCAGGCAATTTATCACCTCTTGTCCCTGCTGGCTAGAAATTTTGCTCAACAGAAACAACAGGTAGCTGTTGGATGCTGAGGAGCGAAGCCCTGAGGACCCCAAATATCATCTACCTAGATTTAATATAAAGTTTTATATATATAAATATATATATATATATATTATATGAAAATATATATATTATACTTGTAATTATGGAGTCATTTTTACAATGTCATTATTTATGTATGGTGCAATGTGTATATGGACAAAAAAATGGAAAATGCACTTTGGCTAAAAGTCTTTCAGTACTACAGTTGTTGGTTTTTTTAAAAAAAATGATGGAAAAAATATACAGCAAATATTGGAGTATTGCCAGGATTTTGGCTGTATAGTGTTTTTTTAATAGTAATATCCAGGCCAAAAGCTAGTACCAGTTGCTCATTGATAATAAACTATTTGCATTTATAGGTGCCCCTATTGTCTGGTTTTTTTTAATTATTATTATTATTATTATTACTTTTTGAATAAAGAAAGAAAATGGCAAGAGGAACTATTTGTGACTTAAAGAAAATATATTTCTGGACTTGGCATGGAATGAAATAAGGAGTCTCTACCTGTGTTTCCTTTAGAACAGGGGTCTCCAAACTTGGCAACTTTGAGACTGGGAACTTCAACTCCCAGAATTCTGCTTTAAAACTATCATTAATGCCTGCCTGGCTGAGGAATTCTGGGAGGTGAAGTCCACAAGTCTTAAAATGGCCAAGCCTTGCATTTCGCAAAATGGAGTGCACAAATACTCTGAGCAAAAGACCCCCTAGAGCAGGAGTCTCCAACCTTGGCAACTTTAAGACTTGTGGACTTCAACTCCCAGAATTGAAGCTTGGCTGGCTGAGGAACTCTGGGAGTTGAAGTCCACAAGTCTTAAAGTTGCCAAGTTTGGAGACCCCTGCCATAGAGCCACATGTCAGAGATCTAAAACAAAACATTTGCACATCCAGCCTCAGCCTAAACATGTCCATCAGCAAGGAGTCTTTGGCTAATTGGTCAGAGCAACTGCGCTTCCTGTTAGGATCTTCCGTCCCTCTTTCCTGACTGTCATCAGAATCTGCCTTCTGGGAACTTGTGATAGCAATACACATAGACTTAGGGGGAGGCCTCAAGCAGGGACTTAGCCTTGAATCCTTGCATAGCCACAACAGATCCAGAACTGACCTCCTTTAAGCTCCATAGGGAATCTGTCTGTTCCCAGGTGAAGGCTGGCAGTCTGGGGAGAATCCTGAATAATAAGTCAAAATATAATAAAGTAGTAGTAAGTTTAAACTCTATACATATGGATCTTGCTTGTACCCGGCACAGGTTCAGGCTGAGCATCTCGGGTGCTGCAGCCCCCTCTCCTCGAGTCCCTTCTGAGGAAATCCTGCCTCATCGGGGGTTTTGCCCTCCCCTCCCCAAAAACTGCCTCTGTCCTGAGGTTGCTCTGAAAAAAAAAATCAAATAAAATGAAACGAAAACAGTTGCCTTGAATGCCATTAAATTAAAACAGCCCCTCTTATTACACAATCAACCTCAACTATTTCATAGCTCCCATTTGGACAAATTACAAGCATTCTTAAGAGCTGTTCCTTTGCAAACCCAAGACACTTTTTTTAAAAACAATAATCAAATGCATCTCTTTGGCAATCTCTTTTTAACGTGTGTGTTCCCTATAAATGCATGGGCTTGGTGATCATAAACACATAATGGAGACACGGGTGCCTTCCACCCCACTGCTTGCCTAATGGTCCCTCACTCAGGATGAAGAAAAATCGAGGCAGTTCTGATTTTTCCACGTTCAACCAATAAGGTAAAGGTTCCCCTTGCACATATGTGCTAGTCGTTTCCGTCTCTAGTGCTCATCTCCGTTTCAAAGCCGAAGAGCCAGTGCTGTCCGAAGACGTCTCTGTGGTCATATGGCCGGCATGACTCAATGCCAAAGGCGCACAGAACGCTCTTACCTTCCCACCAAAGGTGGTCCCTATTTTTCAACTTGCATTTTTGACGTGCTTTCGAGCTGCTAGGTTGGCAGAAGCTGAGACAAGTAATGGGAGCTCACCCCATTACGCAGCGCTAGGGATTCGAACTGCTGAACTGGCAACATTTCAATCGACAAGCTCAGCGTCTTAGCCACTGAGCCACCGGGTCCCTCAACCAATAGGCTGATTGATTAACTAAAAGAACGTCTTTTTATTCCTCTGATAATAGAGAGCAACAGCAGCAAAATCTTGCCTTTATACCAAACCAAGCTGGCTTCTCCCAGGATTCACGAACGGAAGTCTTTCTTGTTCCTTGTACTATTTAAATAATAAAAATTAAATCCAGGGTACGGTGGAGGGAGATTTAACAAGAGCCCAGGCTCAGCCAGGACATCATTGGAGTGTGCAGTGTGATGCTAGCTCCGGTCTTTCTACAAAGCTGTTTTATGATTTTAGGCAGACTTCCAACTCTTCTCTGGCAAAGGAGACTGAACCGATTTGAACGTGTTGTCCTCCTGGCAGGGCTCCCACGACTCCACAGAGGCCCACATTTTGGATGGGGCAAGGGGGAGATGTGCTATGTACCAGAGGTTCCTCTAGTATGAGGGGCCAGGACAGGACACTGTTAATCCAACTGCTGCTCAGTCAGGAATCTACCCGTCCTTCTTAAAGGACCATCAAGCTCCCTTTAAAACTGAAGGAATCCACCCCTCTTCTGGGTAGACATTTCTTCTGATGCTTCTGCTCAGCCTCCATTCTTTCAGGTTCAGGTGATTGGACCTTCTCTTGCTCTTGGTTTCAATAGGTCTATCCTTTCTTAGAGATGACAGCTTATTTCAAACCTTGTAGGAATTGGGAGATGATAGTTGACATTGCTGAATTTAGAGAAATGTCTACATTTGGAATGTCTACATGTCTACCAATGGAGGAGGCTTTTAAAAACCACAGGATTCATTGCCATTGGGCTTACTGATGGTCACCAGTCCAGATCAGGGGTCTCCAACCTTGGCAACTTTAAGCCTGGTGGACTTCAACGAAGCTGGCTAGGGAATTCTGGGAGTTGAAGTCTACCAGGTTTAAAGTTGCCAAGGTTGATGACCTCTGGTCTAGATGTCGGGGAGTTGGATGAGTCATGGGGGAAAGTGGACTTAATCTTGACTGTTGCTTCCTGAATCAGGAACAGCTTCCAAAAAGCATCTGGAGATCCACGCAAGGAGATCCAGAAGAGCAGACAATGTCTTTTAGTTCTTCTTTCCAATGATTACTCTAGAATCTAGATCATAGTTCTCCAGACTTCACAATTTTAAGACTTGTGGACTTCAACTCCCAGAATTCCCCAGCCAGCCACGTCTTAAAGTTGCCAGGTTTGGAGACCTCTGCTCTAGATTCAAGGTCTAGGCCAAGTCCTTCTGCTACTCCTTGGCCAGACAACATTCCTCAGAGCAACACAGTGAAGTCTCTCTCAAATTAAGCTCACTTACCATGTCTACACATCCTAATTGTCAATAATTTGGGCTCCTAATGTTTTCTAGGATATGATTTTTTTCTTTTACTTCCCAGTCTAGACTATTAAGCAATTTACATATTTGCTTAAAGAATAATCCCAGTTGCCTTTCTTTCAAAAGAAGTATCTTTGCCCAGAATAGGTTAATCCCCTCTTTGTCAAGAGGGGGGACAATATTCTCCAAAGTGCTTGAAGGCAGGACAAGAAGCAATGGATGGAAACTCATCAAGGAGAGAAGCAACTTAGAACTAAGGAGAAATTTCCTGTCAGTGAGAACAATTAATCAGTGGAACGGCTTGCCTCCAGAAGTCATGGGTGCTCCAACTCTGAAGGTTTTCAAGAAGAGACTAGACAGTCATTTGTCTGAAATGGTATAGGACAGTGATGACTAACCTTTTTGTTGTCGCGTGCCAGAAGTGGGGGGAGCGGGAGGGTCACACGCATGCGTGGCCACACCCATAATTTAATGCACCCCACCCCCACGCCTGTGCACGCGACCCCCTCCTGCGCTCCCCCCACTTTTGGCACGCAATGGCACGGTGGGCCTGGTAGGCCCATTTTTTGCCCTCCCCAGGCTCCAGAGGCTTTCTAGGAGCTTGGGGAGGACAAAAATGGCCCTCCCCACTCCACCAGAGGCCTCCGGAGGCCGGAAACAGCCTGTTTCCCGACTTCCAGTAGTCCCGGAAGGCCCAAAAATTAGCTGGCTGGCGTGCGCATGTGTGCTGGAGCTGAGCTAGGGCAATGCTCGCGTGCCCACCAATATGGCTCCATGTACCACCTGTGGCACGCATGCCATAGGTTTGCTATCATGGGTATAGGATCTCCTGCTTCAGCAGGATTAGAACAGTGGTCCCCAACCTTTGTGGCTTGGTGGCCCATCCAGGGGGGCGGGAAGAGGGGAACTGGGTCACACAAGTGGCAGGCTAGCGCACACAGGTGCACACAACCCTTACATGAGTGTGGGCCACATGCACATGTGCAGCTTGACTTGCACAAACGGGGCAGTGCATGCGAGTGCCTGCTGGCCCAATCGCTCACGCAAGTTGAGTTGTGTGCACACATGCTCATGTTCCAGCCAGCCATTCTCATGGCCCAATTCCTAATAGGCGATGGCCCAGTAGTGGGCTGCGGGCCAGGGGTTGGGGACCCCTGGACTAGAAGACTACCAAGGTCCCTTCCAACTCTGTTATTCAGAACGGGCTTCTTATTTTTTTTCTTTAAGTCTCTTCCATTTGGTAAAATGCATTTGTAAAAGGTGACGTTAAAAAGTCAGGGATGGTGAGGGAATGGTGATGGAGGGGTAAATTTATTGCAGCCGAAATACAGCTGTTGGCCTGTAGCAACCAAGAGGAAAGTTTTAGGGTTGCCTGATTAGTATGTAGCATGCACTGCTCAAAATTGCATTTCAAAGAGGTGGGCTGGGAATCCTCTGTGCTGGCTCACTGTGAAGAGCTGAGCCGCTGTAGTTGGTTAATGTATGACATCTGAAACCTTTTGGGTTGTTCTTCAGCAAACACGCACATCCTGTCCTTTGTGGCATTTGTGGGTTATTTGATACTGTTGTAAAACTCCGCTTTGGTGTGGCAAACAATGAAGTTGTAGATCAGAATGTTTGAGTCTGAGTCTTTCAGGATTTATCAAATGGTGAAAGGGCTGGGGTGGGGGTGGGGGGGTAACCCATTTGTCTCCATCCTCCTTCTCTCTCTTTTTTCTCCAACCGCTTGCAAATGCAGCTTTTATACCAAATGAGTGTTGCAGAAAAATCCCCCCCCCTCCCAGCTTTTGCTCTGAAAAGGCACATCTTCTCTAAACAGTGGGTTGGTGTTTACTTGAGTTGGGGAAACAAATGAAGAGAAAACATCTTTGCAAAATTTTGGTCCTGCAAAATCTTCTTTTCCAAAGCAAGCTGGAGCCTTCATCTTAAAACCTGAAGGGGTGCCTGGAGAACCCTGGGAGCCCAGGAGTCTCCATTGGGTCAGTTCACACATTACTTGGGGATCGGATGGTTTCTGTGGTAGGAATCCAGTCCTTCTTTCAGCTAATAATCATATTATGTTTCCTTTCTTTGTTTCTGTGTCACATGAACCCTTCAAAAGAGCCAATGTGTTCTATGAGGGTGTCCTGAAGGTGTCCTCGATTGGAGCAAATCTTAAATTAGGGCAGTTTGGCAGAAAGTTGAGGATTCCCCAGAGAAGTGCCCTCTTTATCAAACATTTTGTGAACTTGCAGAATTTAACCTCTGGAAGTCTGATGCTGGCCACTCGCTGCAAAGGCCATTCAAAGAGACCATCCCAGCTCAGGGAGAACAAACTGTCAACAGTCCAGTTCTGATAGCTTGAAACTCCAGATACAGATACTGCATAACTTTCAATGCCAGTGGCTGGATGGAAACTGCAGAGAAAAAAATCATAGTTTTTTCTTTCTTTCTTTTTTTTTTTTTGCATCTACGTAAACAAATTAAGAGGCTCCACAGAGCCTTCTCCAACTTGGGTATCTGCCAGATGTCCCAGCATTGTCAACATTGGCTCTGCTAAGTTGAGGAACTCTGGAAGGGAGATCCACACAGGGGGAACATGCCCCACCCCCTCCACAAAGGAAAAGTATACAATGCCTTAAATATGTTCATATCATAACAGACAGAAGTTCAACAGGCATGGCCTGTTCCACGGGGGCAGCAACGTCTTTGCTTGGATTCAGGCCAGCCTCAGCCAAGTGGTTTTTCCACCCTACAGCTTCAGTTTCCTACTTGTTCCGTGTTCTCACGCCACTCCCTCCCCTCCAACGCGGCTGCAGGGACGCCTCTTTGAGCAAAAAGCAAGCTGCCAGCCCCGATTATCAGCTCTCCATTCACGTCCCTTTCTTGCCTGCCCCCTCCGCCCCCCTGCTGGTAAAGCTCTTCTATAGGGCAAGTACAGTGCTGGAGGCCCTCCTTCTGGTCAGCAGCTGGGGTGACCTGACCCAGGTCAGGAAAGGCACCCCAAGTATTGATTGCACATATTTAAACCAGCATTCCTCAACTTTGGCAACTTTAAGATATGTGGAACTTCAACTGCAGAACTGCAGAAAAAACAACTGCTACCAACCTGCCTTCCATTGAGGACCTGTATACTGCACAAGTCAAAAAAAAGGGCTGTGTTGCTCCATAAACTTCGCATTCGCGCTGTTAATTACCATTGTTGTTCCTTTTAGCCAAAATCTGTAGGACCTATGGTTTGAATTATAACCAGCAAATATTAATTAATATTAATATTAATCATGCCCTCGTCACATCTCGCCTGGACTACTGTAACGCTCTCTACATGGGGCTTCCCTTGAGGAGCACCCGGAGGCTCCAACTGGCCCAGAATGCGGCTGCGCGGGTAATTACGGGGGCTACATGGCGCTCCCGCATAACACCGCTCCTGCGCGAGCTGCACTGGCTCCCAGTGGTCTTCCGGGTGCGCTTCAAGGTGCTGGTTACCACCTTTAAAGCTCTCCATGGCATAGGGCCCAGTTATCTACGAGACCGCCTTCTGCCACCGACGACCTCCCATCGACCCGTGCGCTCCCAGAGAGGGCCTCCTCGGGGTGCCATCGGCCAAGCAATGCAGGCTGGTGACCCCCAGGGGGAGGGCCTTCTCTGTGGGGGCCCCCACCCTCTGGAATCAGTTGCCCCCTGAGATAAGAAGAATCCATGACCTCCGTGCCTTCCGCCGTGCCCTTAAAACATTTTTCTTCCAACAAGCTGGGCTGGCCTAAGCAAAGCCTTTTAAATAATTTTAAATTGGGGTGTTTTTTAAATTTTGGAGCCAATTTAGATATTCTTTTTAATTTGTTCTCAATGTTTATATTGTGTGTTTTTACTTGGCTGTACACCGCCCTGAGTCCCCAGGGAGAAGGGCGGTATAGAAATCTAAAAATAAATAAATAAATAAAATAAATAATGGTTGAGCCCTACTCTGGCCCTTACGTCTTAACTGTGATGGAATATGAACCCATGCAGGTGACCCGAATGTGTGTACGTAACTCAAATCCAGCTTCCTTCCATGCCATACAGTATGGGGAATTTTGTTAGTGGTTGTATTTACGACATTGTTCAAGAGTGTGTTTGCACACATTATGGCTTCTCCCCATAGACTGGCCGGTAAACCTGCATCGGCTAACATTGTTCTCATCATTGCTTATAAAGTTTGTCCTCTCCTTTCAGCGTATGAGTTATGTTGTGGTCTATATGGAGCTGAACACTTATATTTTATACCAGCATTGTCGATCACTGATTTAAACCTCGTGTTTACAAACTCAGTACCGTTGTCAGTTACAATGGTAACTATTTTTTGCTTTGTTTTTCTCTCGACAAACTTGAACAAAATACCGAAATATATCTGTCTTATTCCTCAATAGGTAGCAAAAACCATACCTGGAGTAATGATCAGCTATGCTAAGGACATAACAAGCACCCTCTAGACTAGCTTTCATTGGCCCTATTAGATCAGCGAATACCACTTCCAGTGGTCTCTTCGTTTTAAATTGGTCAAACCTATTAGCAGGGATTGTTTTGCTCTTTTGCCGATTACAAATATTGCAATTTAAATACTGGTTACATGGCTTCAGCTTCAACCCATCAACTAATTGAACAGTTTTCTGCAGCATCTTAAAACTAATATGCCCCATACGTCTGTGGAGCAAGTGAACACATTCATCGTGTAGTTTAACATTCGAGTTTAGCATTTGTAACATGGTTATTGGATAATACATACAAACCATCTTTCAATTTTCCAGTAATCTTAGTTCCATCCTTTTCAATTAAACAATCATTATTCCTAAAAGTTACTGTATATCCTAGCTTAACTAATACTCTAACCGATGATAGATTAAAGTTGAGATTCGGAACATATAACATATGCATTTTTTCTTTTACGTATGGACATATCGCCGTTCCTTCACCACATGCCTTTAGCTTCCACCCGTTTGCTAAAGAAATCTTATTGTTACTAGGCAACATTTTTACAAAATAATTTCTAGTTCTGGTAATGCACAACGACGCCCCACTATCTATAACCCACGATTCATGGTTAACTGGTGCCTTATCAGACATAGCTACATTACATTGTTTCCTATCTTTAACCATGGGTTTTTGTTTCAGCCTTCTACAAAACCTGGGTATATGACCCTTCTTGCCACAATTAAAACAATGTTTCACAGCATATACATGGTTATTTGCATTTGCAGTTTCATTAGTCGATTCAGGTTCTTCCCTCAGCTGTTTTCTTTCTTCTCTCCTTCTGGCCTCTTCTAGTAGCCGCGAGGTTACATTGGCCATAGTTAGTTCTTGCTGTGTGAGGATTTAAAATGATGTTACTATGTCGTCGTAGCTCTCATCCAGCAATGATAACAGTATGTAAGCCTGTTGCTGCTCAGAAAAAACCACCTCCTTCTGATGTAGCTCTTGAAAAACACCTTTCATGTAATTCAGGTGTGTTAACATGTCGCCACCCTTAAGGAGTCGTGTGTGAAATAACCTTCGTGTAATGTTAATTTGTGCCCTCACAGTGTCACGGACATAAAGCTGTCTCAAATTACCCCAGCATCTTGCAGCAGACTGTACGCCCTCAATGTGAACAAGCTGGGTATCATCTAGAGTTAAACCAATTATACACTGGCGCAGAGTGCGGCCGCGCGGGTGGTGATGGGAGCGATGTGGCGCTCCCATATTACTCCTCTCCTGCGCAAGCTGCACTGGCTCCTGGTGGTCTTCCGGGTGTGCTTCAAGGTGTTGGTTACCACCTTTAAAGCGCTCCATGGCTTAGGACCTGGGTACTTATGGGACCGCCTACTACCACCAATAGCCTCCCACCGACCGGTACGCTCCCATAGAGAGGGGCTCCTCCGGGTGCCGTCGGCCAAACAATGTTGGCCAGCGGCCCCCAGGGGGAGAGCCTTCTCTGTGGGGGCACCCGCTATCTGGAACGAGCTCCCCCCGGAGTTACGGAGGATCCCGGATCTTTGTGCCTTCCGCCGTGAGCTAAAAACTTTCTTGTTTCACCAGGCGGGCCTGGCCTAATTCTTCCCTTTTCCCCCTTCTTTTATAAAAATAATTTAAAAATTTTAAACTGTAAATATTGTAATATTTGGGGTTTTAATATTTTATAATTGGGATTTTAAATAATTGGGGCCATTGTTTAATTTGTTTTTATTTGGGTTTTAAATTTTGTATGTATGTTTTTTAACTTTTGGCTGTTCACCGCCCTGAGTCCCCTCGAGGAGAAGGGAGGTATATAAATCTAAATAAATAAATAAAATAAATAAATAATACACAATGCACTCTCATTTTTCCTCTGGAACTCCACTATCTTCCTGGCATCCTTGGCATCGTCAGCATTCCAGGAGGTCACATCTGGTGGGTTCTGCACTACATCCCATAGCCCCTCTTTGCGCAACAGTAGACTGCACTTGGTGGACCAGAAGTTGTAGTTGGTGCCATCCAGCCGGGTAACCAGTGATAAATTTGGAGCTTGACCTTGTGCCATCCTCACCAGGATATGAAATATATCAGAACGCCTGGAAGAGTAATGTGTGTCGCAACTCTCTTATTGCTGCAACTGGTACACACACACTGGGCCCGTAACCAGTGTTGAGGGTAAGACTTCCCTCTGCATAGTAGACAACGGACCGGACAGCAAAGAGATACATTGCTGGTTAAACACACAGATACTCACAGACTCTGAACGGTGAAAGAAAAATAAATATTATTTACTCTTAATGAAAAACAAACTTGGTTTCTCAAAACAATGATAACATGTCTTCGAATAATCACTCGCCAACACAAAACATAGTTTGCTTACTGTTCTCTTCAGTCACACAGAATGGGAAGGAACCTTTGAGGTCTTCTAGTCCAACCCCCTGCTTGAACAGGAGATCCTATACTATTTCAAATTTTTTAAAGCCTCCAGTGATGGAGCGCCCACAACCTTTGAAGGAAAGCTGTTCCATTGGTTGATTGCTTTTACCATTAGAAAATTTCTCCTTAATTCTCGGTTGCTTCTCTCCTTGGCTTGTTTCCATCTGTTGTTTCTCATCTTGCGTTTTGCTGCTTTGGAAAACAGTTTGACCTCTTCATCTTTGTAGGAGCCCCTCAAATATTGGAAGACTGCTGTCATGTCTCCCCTAGTCCTTCTTTTCATTAGATTAGACATACCCAGTTCCTGCAACTGTTCTTTTTCATATATTTTAGCCTCCAGCCCCCTAATCATTCTTATTGCTCTTCTCTGCACTCTTTCCAGAGTCTCAACACCTTTTTTTTAAATATTGTTGTGACCAGAACTGGATGCAGAATTCCAAGTGTGGTCTTACTAAGTTTTTGTAAAGTGATACTAGAACCTCACAGAATTAATTGTTCTCCCTGTCAGGAAACTTATCCTTAGTTCTAGGTTGGATCTCTCTTTAGTAATCTTCCATCTGTTACTTCCTGTCCTGCCTTCTGGTGCTTTTAGAGATTAGTTCAACCTTGTCTTCTCTGCAATATCTCCCCAAATACTGGAAGACTGCTAGTGGAAATCTACTAGGACACCTAGATCCCTCTCTCTCGCTACTGTTGAGCCAGGTAGCACCTATTCTATACCTGTGCATTTGGTTCTTCTTGCCTATGTGGAAGGCCCTAATTTTTCTCATCACTGAACTGCTTCGTTTACCTCAGCCAGTGGTGGTATTCAGCTGGTTCTATCCGATTCAGGCAAACCGGTAGCAGAGGTGGAGGGAGGCTTTGCCCACCCGCCCGGACTTAATCACGTCCTGTTTTTGATGTTCTGCACATGCACGGAAGGCCTGTGCATATGCAGAGGTGGTGCGTGTGTGCTCCCATTTGCGGGAAGTGGTAGCAGTAGGAAGGACATGGTGGCTCAGTGGCTAAGACACTGAGCTTGTTGATTGAAAGGTCGGCAGTTCAGCGGTTCCTAGTGCCACATAACGGGTTGAGCTCCTGTGACTTGCCCCAGCTTCTGCCAAATTAGCAGTTCCAAAGCACATTAAAAAAAATGCAAGTAGAAAAATAGGGACCACCTTTGGTGGGAAAGGAACAGCATTCCGTGCGCCTTTGGCGTTGAGTCATGCCGACCACATGACCACAGAAATGTCTTTGGACAGCGCTGGTTCTTTGGCTTTGAAACGGAGATGAGCACCGCCCCCTAGAGTTGGGAACAACTAGCACATATGTGCGAGGGGAACCTTTAGCGAAGGTAAGTGAATGTCACCCTTGACCCAGCCCCCCCATGAAGCCAGATGTTCTTCAACCAGGATGGGCAATCAGCAGTAGCATATTTCTTCTAGCTCTTTTCCAGAGATTGTGCCTGCCAAGATAGTGAGTGACCCCTTGTGGATCATGTAAGACAAATTTTGGAATGATTTTCTAAGCCGGAGAAGTCTTTGCTTTGCTTGAGTTACTGAATTATGGGGAGATGAGCTGGGAAACAAAGGGCCAGATCCATTAGGAGCCTCTTTGTGTCAACATTCATGGAGCTGAATGGCAGATATGGAACCATATACTGGACTCTATTTAAATCTGGACTCTCCCATGCAATGTATTGTGACCCAGGCCCAAGTAGGTAGTATTAAATACAAACAGTTCGAAAACAAACAGACTTTATTAGAACAGCTGAGAATTAACTCATTCTCAGCATAGTCCAAACTAAATTAAAGCAAATTCTTCAAAACATCATTCCTCAGTTTATCACTGACCTTGGGATAATTAGGCAAACTGCCAAAGGCTTTTCTTGGCAAAAGTTCAGAAGCAGAAGACGCCGACAAGAAATAAAAACAGTGAAACAAGAAGCAATTATGTCAACGTTGTTTTCTGGCAAAGAGGCCAAGAGCTGTTGCTGGTCTTAAGCCTTATGGGAGAGGCCAATCATCTCTTGGCCCTATTCCCGAGTCGTCCTCTCTGCTTTAGCTGCTCCTGCCTTCTGGCAGCTCTTCTCATACGTGCACTAGGAACAGGCTCCTCCTGTTCCTTTATCTCTCTGCTATCTGCCTCTGGAGGCTCCAGAGTCCGCATATCACTCCCCGATGACCCTGGCCCCATCTCTGCCTCCGACGCAGAGCCCTCGTCTGGGCCTTCCCCAGCCTTCAGGACCGGCCCATGTTCTTCCTCAGCCTCATCGCTGTCCGACTCTGCTGCCAGCTTCGCAGGTTGCTGGCAAACCACAACAGGTTGTTCCAAAGGTGCTTTTTCAAAAGGCAACTGGACTGTCTTTGTTTTTGCTTGAAGACGTTTCGCTTCTCATCCAAGAAGCTTCTTCAGTTCGGGAGAACTGAAGAAGCTTCTTGGATGAGAAGCGAAACGTCTTCAAGCAAAGCAAAAAGTAAAAACCACAAAAGTCCAAATATTTGCCTTTTGAAAAATCACGTTTGGGACTTTGTGTACTAAAACAGCAACAAAAGCGGTCCCAATGTTAAATAACAGGGATCAAAATACCTTCACAAGAAAAAGCTCCCGAGTCGTCCTCTTTGCTTTAGCTGCTCCTGCCTTCTGGCAGCTCTTCTCATACGTGCACTAGGAACAGGCTCCTCCTGTTCCTCTGCCTCTCTACTGTCAGCCTCTGGAGGCTCCGAAGTCCGCGCATTGCTCCCCGATGGCCCTGGCCCCATCCCTGCCTCCGACGCAGAGTCCTCATCTGGGCCTTCCCCAGCCTCCAGGACTGGCCCATGTTCTTCCTCAGTCTCCTCACTGTCTAACTCCGCTGACAGCTCCGCAGGCTGCTGACGGACCACAACACAATGGAGGAACTCCAGAAATCAGAAACACGCCTCACTCTATTGTCTGTTGTATGCCGACAGTGGTTGTCAGCTGCTGATCCCACAGCTGATTAGATTTCCTGGCCCCTCTGATCAGTTCTTACTCTCAGGTTCAACGGACCCTGTTTTCTTAAGCATGGCTCAATTCTGTCATGTAAACTGTAAAATGCAAAGCAGTTTGATTGACAAATCTGTTACTTGGCTAGTTAATCAATATCAGTTTTATGGATTTAGATGTTTTATGTTGGTATTTACAATAGCTGTTTTGTTTTGCTGCAGAGGGAGCTGCGTTGTTTCTAAGCTTTTCATGAATATCAGTCTTATTGACAATTTTTCTCTCTTGTCTGGCATGAAATTCCAATTAAATAGATTTATTACTAATCATATCTATGTACAGGAATCTATTTAACCAAGGGTTAGTTCTGTCTTGGTGCTAGGTAAAGGTCAACAGAATTCAAGAGGAGATGGGTTTAGTCCATTTGTAACTATGTAAAAACAATGGCTACCAACCTGCCTTCCATTGAGAACCTGTATACTGCACAGTATATAGAGTCAAAAAGAGGGCTGTGAAAATATTTACAGATCCCTTGCATCCTGGACATAAACTGTTTCAACTCTTACCCTCAAAACAACGCTATAGAGCACTGCACACCAGAACGACTACACATAAGTTTTTTCCCCGAACGCCATCACTCTGCTAAACAAATAATTCCCTCAACACTGTCAAACTATTCACTAAGTCTGCATTACTATTAATCTTCTCATTGTTCCTATCACCCATCTCCTCCCACTTATGACTGTATGGCTGTAACTTTGTTGCTGGTATCCTTATGATTTATATTGACTGTTTCCTAATATGCTTATTTGTTATTAGATTGCTTATTTGTACCCTATGACTATCATTAAGTGTTGTACCTTATGATTCTTGACGATCGTATCTTTCCTTTTATTTATACTGAGAGCGTATGCACCAAAGACAAATTCCTTGTGTGTCCAATCACACTTCGCCAATAAAGAATTCTATTCTATTCTATTCTATTCTATTCTATTCTATTCTATTCTATTCTATTCTATTCTATTCTATTCTATTCTATTCTATTCTATTCTATTCTATTCTATTCTATTCTGTAGAGACTCTAGGCCAATTCCTCTTTTGACTCCATCCCCAGTTCTGTCGCTCCTTCTGTTCAGGTCTGTAATCTGAGTTCTAACTGGGTTGCTCTGGAGCCCAACCTTTGGCTTAAACCCCAAGGCAGCTTGGCGTATAGACCAACATTCAGCACAGAATGGGACAGTGCACTATAAAACTGATATCCTGGCCACGTTTTCCTTGTTCTAAGGTTGCAAAATATTGACATGGATATCTCTGAGATACTAATTAGGAATGACTAAAACAGCAAAGTGGAAAATGTAACTGCTTTGCTCTCCATGATGAAGTGAAAAGTTCAGCAAATAGCTCCTCTTGTGTCTTTCCCTGCCCAGTTCCAGCAGTTTGTTGTGGCCAAAACACACACCCATCTCCCACAAAACACACTGCAACGCTTTTTGCAGCCCTTCTCATTCTACTCCAGCTCGACAGGAGGCAACCAGATGCAAATGGAAGACCATGGTGCCTTCTTTAAAACCTTTCTATCCTGCTTGTCAATCAGAACGGTCGGCAGTTTGGTGGCTCGAATCCCTAGTACATGTCTCCTGCGTGAGCAGGGGGTTGGACTAGATGACCTCCAAGGTCCCTTCCAACTCTGTTACTCCTACAAATGCTTCTCCTCAATCCAATGCAAAATTATTAATACTGATATTTTTAAAACTGTCCAAATAGAAATGAATGAGAAATAATCAGATAAAAAGTGGCATCAAGCAGAATAACAGAATAACAGATTCGGAAGGAACACTGGAGGTCTTCTAGTCCAACCCCTTGCTCAAGCAGGAGACTCTATCCAATCCCAGACAAATGGCTGTCCAGTCTCTTCTTAAAAACCGTCAGTGTTGGCGCACCCACAACTTCTGGAGGCACATCATTCCCACTGATTGATTGTTCTGACTGTCAGGCAGCGGCCATCAAGGTTCACCCATTCAATATGAACAAAAAACTGGAGTGCAGAGTCCAGGATTGCCTCAGAATGAAATTGTATGGATGATTTCCCAGATTTTTTTTCCAGAGGAAGGAGAAATTAT
The DNA here is from genome assembly GCA_012654045.1 of Ptyas mucosa. Classification (NCBI taxonomy): domain Eukaryota; kingdom Metazoa; phylum Chordata; class Lepidosauria; order Squamata; family Colubridae; genus Ptyas; species Ptyas mucosa. The sequence continues at coordinate 8,687,204 of WNWU01000044.1, forward strand.
TGAACCACATTTTAAGGGCAAGAGTCTTCCTTAGTGGTCACAGAAGGAGTGAAGCAAAGCCACAGCGGATGTCTTCCCTCAGGATTGAACCAAAGTGTGGGAAATGATGGAGACCACGGGACGGAAGCGAGGACCAATAGCCAATACCTCCTGCCTACTTCAAAAATACAAGGAGGCCACACTAATGTGTGGTGGTATTCACTTACCGTATATACTCGAGTATAAGCCGACCTGAATATAAGCCGACCCCCCCCCCCAATTTTACCCTCCAAAACTGGGAAAACTCATTGACTCGAGTATAAGCCAGGGGTGGGAATTGCAGCGGCCACTGGTAAATTTCAAAATAAAAAAAGACTGGTCAAAAGTGCGAGGACCTGTCAGAAATCACTTTTTTCAGCCCTCTGGGTAGTCCTTTTGTGCATATGGACTACTCAGAGGGCTGAAAAAGTAATTTTTGACTGGTCCTCACACTTGTGACCAGTCCTCGAACTTATGACTGTCCTCACATTTTACGTTTTTGCCCTATCTTGTCACCATGGTGAAGAGAAGCAGTTGTGAAATGAGTGACATGGTTTTAAGAATGCTGCACAGGCATAAATGTGAGGACGGTCAGAAGTGTGAGGACCAGTCAGAAGTGCGAGGACCTGTCAGAAATGACTTTTTTCAGCCCTCTGAGTAGTCCCTATACACATATACCACATGACCAGCTAGTCACGCCCACCCAGTCACTGGCTTGATCTAATTTCAGGCAAGTTGAAGCCTCTTTAAGAGATACCAGGGCTGGGCAAATGTGGCCCTTTTACAACCTGTGGACTTCAACTCCCAGAATTCCTGAGACAGCCAAGCTGGGAGAACCCACTAGCTAGCAGCCAATTACAATCAGCTCTCAACTCAAGGTCAGTGCACATGGGATCTCCCTAAACGTGAGGATTTCTTTGTTTCTTTCTCCCTTTAAGCCCCCCCCAGCCCGTTTTTGCTTCCAGGGGGCTGCAGAGAGTCTTGCTAGGCACCCCCCTCATGCCCCTAGTCAGCCTTGGGAGCCAAAAAGGGGCGCAGGGAAAAAGTCATTTTTTTTGTGACCCGAATATAAGCCGAGGGGGCGTTTTTCAGCCTGAAAAACGGGCTGAAAAACTTGGCTTATATTCGAGTATATACAGTACCTTTGCTACTGGTTCGCAAATGTGAGCACACGTGCCACCTCCACGCATGCGCAAGGCCTCCCGTGCATGCATAGAGCATCAAAAACGGGAGGTGATGACGTCTGGGCAGGTGGGCGGAGTCTTTGGTTCACCCAAACCGGATAGAACTGACTGAATCCAGGAGAAAGTTTCCTCCGCCTTTGAAAGAAAGTTCTAAAGCAAATTCTGTTTCATCAGCCTAAGTGGAGACTGGGGGGGGGGAGGGGGGAGACGCTGCCTAGGGAACGGTCAGATAAGTGAAGGCTTAGCCTGCAACTGCACAATGGGTGGAGAAAAAGGGTCAGAAGAGTGTCCCTAACTTCTTGGGTTGTAAAGGAGATGGTGGGAGATTTGTACTTTTGAACTTGCAAGTTTCTGTTAATATAACTTTACAACAAAGTAGACTACCAATTCCTTGTGTGTCTAATCACACTTGGGCCAAATAAAGTGTTCAATTCAATTCAAAAGCAGAATTAGTTCAACTCAGCGGTGAAATGTAAAATTTGTTACTACTGGTTTTGTGGGCATGGCTTGGTGGTGGTGGGTAACGTGACTGGGTGGGCGTGGCCAACTATTTTTTTTTTAAACTTTTAAAACCATTTTTTCTACAACCTCTTTGGCCGAAGAGGTTGTAAAAAAATGCTTTGAAAAGCCTGTGACGATCCCAGCTGAGCCCTGCGATCATCAGAGGCTTTTTTTTTACTTTTAAAAACCATTTTTTCGGCCGAAGAGGTTGTAGAAAAAATGCTTTTAAATTTTTTTTAAAAAGCCTCTAATGGTTGTGCGGTTCAGATGGGCATGTGGGGGGGGGGCGGACAGGGATTTTTGCTACTGGTTCTCTGAATCACCCGCCTCCATCACTACCGGATCAGACGATCTGGTCTGAACCGGGAACATTTCGCCCCTGGTTCAACTGTTCATGTTTTCTGGTTATGTTTCCTGTCCGATCTGTCTGGGGGGAGGGCTAAAAGAATCTTGCAAGTCTAAAAATACATGTCCCCCCCACTGTCTCTTTTACAGCCCAAGAAACTAGGGAGCGTTTCTCTCTCTCTCTTTCCATTATACAGTTATAGGTGATGCCCTCTCTTATGTGACCGTTCCCTAGGCACATTTCTTCACCCGTCTCTCCAGGTTTTTCTCACATGCCATTACAGAACCAGAGGGGAAAAAACAAGATAATGTTTCTGATTCATTCCATTAAAAACCTCTTAAGATCCCAAAAGCATTTCAAAAGAAGAGACAATAATTGCAGTCAGTGGAGTCAGAACCAGTCCATTCTTTTGGGAAGGCTCCCTTTTTCAGAATGTGGACTTCTTAGTCCTTCTTCACAGCCAAGGTGAAGGGTTCAAGTCACCAGAATTTGGTACCAGCATAAGCTTTCTCTACAGTACAGTGTTGCCTCTGCTTTGGCTCACCCATCTGGCTGTGTGGCAGTGGTGGGTTGCTACTGGTTCGCCCTGGTTCAGTAAGTGAAACCCACCACTGCTGTGTGGTCTTGTAGTGAGGGGTGTAGGACATGCCGTTGATTAAAGCTTCCCTGCCCTCCCTTATTCTCAATGTCACCCCTCCTGTGGAAATGATCTACCAGTGTCCCAGCTGCTGTGTTTGGAGAACGGTTTCCTTGAATGGCTAAACTCCAGAACTGACTATCGAAATGAGGTGCAGCGTTAGATTATTATTATTATTATTATTATTATTATTATATTATATTTATATACCGCTCTACTCCCGGGGGACTCAGGGCGGTGTACAGACAAATGATAAAATACATATAATACAAATATTTTAAAGAATTGATTAAAATACAATTAAATAATTTGGTCTTAAACCTAAAATTAAAACTCTAAATTTATGAGATTAAGATTTAAAAATATAAGAGCAATTTTAGAAGAGGTTAGTCCAGGCCAGCCTGCTGGAATAGAAACGTCTTGAGGGCACGGCGGAAAGCACGGAGATCTGGGATTGTCCGTATCTCCGGGGGGAGCTTGTTCCACATGGTGGGTGCCCCCACAGAGAAGGCTCTCCCCCTGGGGGCCGTCAGTCGACACTGTTTGACCGACGGCACCCTGAGAAGCCCCTCTCTATGGGAGCGTACTGGTCGGTGAGAGGGTACTGGTGGCAGAAGGCGGTCTCGAAGATAGCCCGGTCCTAAGCCATGGAGCGTTCTAAAGGTGGTAACCAAAACCTTGAAGTGCACCCGGAAGAACACAGGAAGCCAGTGCAGCTCGCGCAGGAGGGGTGTCACATGGGAGCGCCACATCGCTCCCATAACTACCCGCGCGGCTGCATTCTGGACCAACTGGAGCCTCCGGGTGCTCTTCAAGGGGAGCCCCATGTAGAGAGCATTGCAGTAGTCCAGGCGGGAAGTGACGAGGGCATGAGTGACCGTGTTTAATGAGTCCCGATTTAGAAAGGGGCGCAACTGGCGTATCAGGCGAACCTGATAAAAAGCCCTTCTGGCCACAGCCGTCAGGTGTTCTTCTAAAGATAGCTGTGAGTCCAGAAGGACGCCTAAGTTTCGAGCCCTCTCCGTGGGGGCTAATGACTCGCCCCCAATAGTCAACGTTGGCACCAACTGACTATATCGGGATGTCGGAAACCACAGCCACTCGGTCTTGGATGGGTTGAGCCTGAGTCTGTTCCTCCCCATCCAGATCCGTACAGCCTCCAGGCACCGGGACATCACTTCAAGGGCATCATTGGGGTGGTCTGGGGTGGAGATGTACAGCTGGGTGTCATCAGCGTACTGGTGGTACTTCACCCCGAAACCACGGATGATCTCACCCAGTGGCTTCACATAAATGTTGAACAGAAGGGGCGAGAGAACCGATCCCTGTGGTACCCCACATATAAGGGGCCTCGGGGTCGATCTCTGCCCCCCTGCCAACACAGACTGCGACCGGTCAGAGAGAAAGGAGGAGAACCATCGCAACACGGTGCCCCTCACTCCCAACTCTTCCAGCCGGTGCAGCATGATACCATGGTCGATGGTATCAAAAGCCGCTGAGAGATCTAATAGGACCAGGGCAGAGGAACAACCCTTGTCCCGAGCCCTCCAGAGATCATCAACCAATGCAACCAATGCCGTTTCCGTGCTGTGTCCAGGCCTGAAGCCCGACTGGAACGGATCCAGATAAGATGATTCATCCAGGTACTGAGGAAGCTGTTGTGCTACCACACTCTCAACAACCTTCGCAACGAAGCGAAGGTTGGAGACTGGACGGTAATTAGCCAATATTGCCGGGTCCAGGGAAGGCCTCTTGAGGAGAGGTCTCACCACTGCCTCTTTCAAGGCAGCAGGAAAGACACCCTCACTCAGAGAAGCATTTATAATCCCCTGGAGCCAGCCTCGTGTAACCTCCCGAGAGGCCAGCACCAACCAGGAGGGACACGGGTCCAATAAACATGTGGTAGCATTCAGCCTCCCCAGTATCCTGTCCACATATTCGGGAGTCACAGAATCAAACTCTTTCCAGGTGGTATTCTCAAGACCTGCCTCCATCCTTTCCCCTGAATCTACTATGTCAGAGTCCAGGTGTTCCCGAATCTGAGCGATTTTATCATACAGATATTGAACAAAATCCTCGGCTCTACCCTCCAAGGGGTCTTCCCGCGCTTCCTGAAGGAGCAGGGAGCGGGTCACCCTAAACAAGGCGGCCGGGCGGTTATCTGATGATGCAATAAGAGCAGAAAAATAGTTATGTTTTGCCGCTTTTATCGCCACTAGGTAAGTCTTAATATGAGATCTTACCAGTGTTCGGTCAGATTCAGATCGGCTGGCTCTCCAACTGCTCTCCAGGCGTCTTTTCCGACGCTTCATCTCCCTCAGTTCCTCAGTGTACCAAGGAGCCAGGCGAGATCGGCGTCGAGTCAGAGGCCGCAAAGGCACGACTCGATTCAAGGCCCTGGCAGCCTCCCTATCCCAGGTGGCCACCAGGTCTTCGATCGAGCCATGTGCCAGAGCCTCAGGAAATGGCCCAAGTTCCTTCTGGAACCTATCTGGGTCCATCAGGCGCTTGGGGCAGAACCACCTTATCGGTTCCGCCTCCCTGCGGCGGGGTGTGGTGGTTCGAAGGTCAAAGTGAAGGAGGGAGTGATCCGACCATGACAAGGGCTCAATCACTATATCCCCTATCTCAAGATCACTCAACCACTGACCAGAGACAAAAACCAGGTCCAGCGTGTTTCCCTCCGTGTGAGTAGGGCCATGAACTAACTGGGTCAGGTCCATGGCCGTCATGGAAGCCATGACGATCTACAAGGATATGGAAGACGCAATTCGTAAAGCAAGGAGGCCAGGCCCCATAACCCTGGGTCCCTGGAGGCTACCTCATCTCTCCTGCCACTCGGAGGGGAGGGGTGGAAGGACAGGAGGAAGACAATGGCATCAGCTGGTGACAAAAAATTATTCGGGAGGTTGCAGGGCAGCTTCATCCCACCCTCACCCCCCAACCACGATTGGCTTTTATGTTTTGAGCTACTTTGGAACGTTGGTTTGGCTCTTTTGAAAGAGAGCTAAACCCAATTACAAGTGGTTCTTGAACACAGGCTTAATGCTCTTTCAGAAGAACTTTGGACCAATTTGAAAACTAGCCCAATTAATAGCCGATAATGAAAAAAAGAACTAGGGGTGACATGAAAGCACTATTCCAGTATTTGAGGGGCTGCCACAAAGAAGAGGGAGTCAACCTATTCCCCAAAGCACCACAAGGTGGGATAAGAAACAGGATGGAAACTCAGCAAGGAGACATTCAACACAGAACTAAGGAGAAACTCCCTAACAGTGAGGACAATTACCCAACGGAAACTTTGAAGTTTGAGGTTTATTTGATTTGTATACCGCCCTATCTCCCGAGGGACTCAGGGCGGTGAACAGCCATATAGTAAAACAATATGCATACAAAATTTAAAACAATTAACATCCGATTAAATAATTTGGCCTTAATATTTAAAACGCTAATAATTTAAAACAAGTTAAAATCACAAAATTACAAAATTATTCTGGATGCTCCATCACTGCAGGTTTTTAAGAAGAGACTGGACAACCACTTGTCTGGAATAATATAGGTTCTCCTGCTTGAGCAGGGGGATGGACTAGAAGACCTTCAAGGTCCCTTCCAACTCTGATATTTTGATAAATGGAAGGTAATTGTTCAATATGTTGGGAGAGCCCATACACTTGCCAGAATTTAATATTTTTTTAAAAAAAGGGTTTAGTGCTTCTCTGAAAAAGTGGTAAACTCATACAGGTTGCCCTCAACTTACAACCATTTGTTTAGCGGCTGTTTGAAGTTACAACAACACTGAAAAAGTAACTTATGAGCGGGCCTTGAACTTACAACCATTGCAGCATCACCACAGCCACTGGGGCGTGACAGTTCAGGCACTTGGCAACTGACATGTGTGACTTTTATCTGCCTCTGATTTATGTTGGGTAAGAGACAGTGGTGGGTTCCTCCCGGTTTGGCCCGGTTCTCCCGAGCCGGTTGCGATGACAATATGACATCACCGAACCGGTTCTGCCCCCCCCCCCGCCCCCCCTGCATTATTCTTACCTTTTATTTGGCCCCACCCCCAATCTATTGCTGCCTCCTGAGTCCCAGCTGATGGCTAGAAGGAAAAAAACTGTTTAAACTCTTGCCGGGGGGCTTCAAAGGGCCGCCCTACAGCTGATCAGTGTTAAAAGAAAACAAATGAGTAGACCAGTGCCTGAAAAATACATGAATAGACCAGTGCCTGCAAAAAATAAATGGGTAGATCGGTACAGCTCTGCAAGCAGTTAAAAGCCTGGTAGACCATTACCTCTGCTAAATCCTAAATAATTGTCACATGACCACCAAGCCATGCCCACAAAATAAGCCACGCCCACAGAACCGGTAGTAAAAAAATTTAGAACCCACCCCTGGTAAGAGATGATACAATAATATGGGGAGCAGAGATTTCCAGGGCATCCACTTGTGATGTGATTAGGGAGAACTGGAGAAAGATCCTCAATGCCTTTTACTAGTCAATCCAAGAGGCCCTGCCCTATATTTGCACAGGTCTTAAAGTTGAGAAGATTAGCTTTGTTGATGGTGCTTTCTACCTGAGTCCCAGTTTTCATGTTACTTGCTTCATTCACGTGAAAGATATGAAAATAAATCCCTCTGCATGCAATGGGGCTTATTTCTGGCAATTGGCACAAGGCAGCATCCTTAGACAAAGCCTTAGACATCAGACTAGGCCAGATTTTAGATTCAACTGACTTCTCAGAGGTATCTGATTAGCTAATGAAAGATCAAAATTCTTGATTGATTCAGAAACCATAAAGAATATAATACAATAAACTCTATGGCTCACATCAACCTTCCCTTATCTGCCTTCTCCATGGATTAAAACGACTTCTGGAATCTCAGTTTGTTCAGGGGAAACCAGAAAGGCTGCTATAAAATTTAAAGTGCTTGGAGTTTAGATTTTTTTTTAAAAGGGGTGGGGTCTATATCAATGGACAGTCTGGAAAAACAGAGTGTGCAATGTCTGGATATCTTCCATTTGGCAGATCTTTTATTAAATTGGGAATTGGCTTATCAGCACAGTTGTCAAAGAATAACAATGGGTAAAGCCATTAAGAATTATGCTTTGTTTATTTGATCTGTATTCTAAGTGACACAACAGAGAATAAATAATGAAAAACATGTAAGAAAAGAGTATTAGGTTCGTGATTCTGGATGTAACATAGACAGGAGATTACTTGAGAACTCATAAAAATGGGTCTGGGTTTTGCAAAGTAAGTTTTGGATTTCTCATAGTGAGGGAAGATATGACATATAGATCCCCTAAAAAATAATGAATACCAAGGTTATGGATCTGCAAACACCTAGAAACAAGCAAAGTTATTACTAGAAGCCAACATGGGTTTGTCAAAAACAGATCATGTCAGACAAACTTATTTCATTGTTTGACAGAGTGACTAAATTAGTGAACCAGCAAAATGCTGTGGACATAGTATTCTTGGACTTCAGTAAGGCATTTGGCAAAGTAGACTACAGCCTACTTATTGGTAAGATAGAAAAATTTGGGATAAATAGTATCACCACCAGATGGATTCATAACTGGCTGACCAACTGGACTCAGTGTGCAGTCCTCAATGCGACTACATCTGCATGGAGGGAAGTAAGCACTGGGGTACCACAAGGTTCTGTCTTAGGCCCAGTACTCTTCAATATCTTCATAAGCAATTTAGATGAGGGAACAGAAGGGGAATTCATCAAATTTGCAGGTAACAAGCTGGGGAGTGGGTGGGAAAGCCAACATTTTAGATTAGAAGTTAGACTAAAGACCCAGAGGGATCTTGACAGATTTGAAAAGTGGGTTTTAACCAACAAAATGTAATTCGGTGGTGAGAAAAGTAAGGTTTTCTACACTTAGGCAAGAAAAACCAAATGCACAGGTATAGAATAGATGGTTCTTGCCTCAACAGCAGTAACTGTGTGAGAGATCTAAGAGTCCTGGTGGACAACCACTGAGGTATGAGCCAACCAGTGGTGGGTTGCTCCCGGTTCGCAAGAACCGGTAGTAAAAAATTGTAGTAGTTCTGAGACCCGGTAATAACATTGGCTGGCCACTAATTCCGGTCCCCGGCCCAGTCATCGCTCGCTTACCCCGCCCAACTCATCAGAGGCTTTTTTTTTTTACTTTTAAAAGCATTTTTTCTACAACCTCTTCAGCCGAAAAAATGCTTTTAAAAGTTAAAAAAAAAGCCTCTGATGATCATGCGGCTCAGCTGGGATCGGCAGAGGCTTTTCAAAGCATTGTTTTCTGCAACCTCTTAAGGTTGTAGAAAAAATGCTTTTAAAAGTTAAAAAAAACAAAGTTGGCCACGCCCACCCAGTCACATTTCCCTCACCAAGCCACACTCACAAAATAAGCCACGCCCACAGAACCGGTAGTAAAAGAATTTAGAACCCACCCCTGGAGCCAACAGTGTGTTGCAGCTGCCAAAAATGCCAATGCAATGTAACATGATACTTAGAATACTGCATCCAGTTTTGCTCAGTAGGAGACAAAAAAGCTGTTGAGATTCTAGAAAGAGTACAGAGAAGAGCAACAAAGATTATTAGGGGACTGGAAGCTAAACCATATGCAGAAACTGGAAATGTCTAGTCCCGTGATGGCGAGCCTATGGCATGCGTGCCACAGGTGGCACGCAGATCCATATCTGTAGGCACACAAGTGTTACCCTAGCTCAGCTCCAGCACGCATGTGTGCGCTGGCCAGCTGATTTTTGGGCCTTCCAGGCCCACCAGAAGTCAGGAAACAGGCTGTTTCTGGCCTCTGGAGGGCCTCCGGGGGGGGGGAGGAAGCTGTTTTTGCCCTCCCCAGGCTCCTAGAAAGCCTTTGGAGCCTGGGGAGAGCGAAAAACGGTCCTACTGGGCCCATCGTGCCATCAAATGCGAAAAGTGAGGGGAGCGCAGGGGGGGCGCGGCGTAGCGTGTGGGGCATTGAATTATGGGTATGGGCATGCATTCTACCCCCCACCCCCGCGCTCCCCCTGCTTCTGGCACGCGACTGCAAAAAGATTGGCCATCAGTGGTCTAGTCTAATGAAGAATAGCACTAGGGCAGTGATGGCTAACCTTTTTGCCATCGCGTGCCAAAAGCAGTGGGAGCGCGGTGGGGTCACACGCACACGTGCCCACATCCATAATTCTATGCGCTCCACCCCCTCTGTGCTCCCCCCGCTTTTGGCATGTGATGGCACGGTGGACCCAGTAGGCCCGTTTTTTGCTCTCCCCAGGCCCCAGAGCCTTTCTAGGAGCCTGGGGAGGGCAAAAACAGCCTTCACCACACACCCAAGAGGCCCTCCGGAGGCCGGAAACGGTGTGTTTCCTGACTTCTGGTGGGCCCAGAAAGCCCAAAAATCAGCTGGCTGGTGCACGCATGTGAGCCAGAGCTGAGCTTGCGTGCCCACCCATATGGCTCCGCGTGCCACCTGTGGCACCCGTGCCATAGGTTCGCCATCACGGCACTAGGATGACATGATAGCAGTCTTCTCATATCTGTGGGGCCGTTACAGAGAGGAGGGGGTCAACCTATTCTCCAAAGCAACTGAGGGATGGACAAAAAGTAATGGATGGAAATTTATCAGAAAGAGATCCAATCTAATTTCCTGACTGAGAACAATTAATCAGTGGCACAGCCTGCCTCCAGAAGTTGTGGGTTCTCCATCAGGGAAGGTTTTCAAGAAGAGACTAGACTGCCATTTGTTTAGAATGGTAAAGGTCTCCTGTAGAACAGGGGTTGGGGGTAGAAGACCACCAAGGTCCCCTCCAGCTCTATAGTTACTATTCTATATTCAGTACTTTAGTCTCCTTTTCCCAATTTACAATGCAAAAAACAGTGAATTTGATTCAACCAATGTTGTATCCCTGGGAACCAGGAGATAATGAGAATAGAATAAAAGGGCTGATCTTCCTGAAGGGAATTCATGAATTGCATGCCTGGAAACGAAAGTGTCATTTTAATTATGAATGAAAGGACTAAAATGTATCTTAGAAAGCCTGAATTGGGGCTTTCTGGGTTGGTGATAGAACTTTCCGGTAAACAGTGATAATGGAAGAAGCAGACAGGAGTGTAGGGAGAAACGGTACAATATTCTACATTAATGGGATTCCGGTAAACATTTCTGTTAGGAATGAGAGGATTACAAAAAAAGGGGGGAGTGGGTCTTCCAAAGATCCATGAATGAAAGACAAAGGGGTTACAGATACAGATTAACAGAGTTGAAAGGGACCTTGTAGGTCATCTAGTCCAACCCCTTGCCCAGTAGGTTCTGCTGTCAGTCCAGACTGGATGGCAGTTTAGTCTCTTCTTGAAAGGCTCCAGTGATGAAGCTCCCACAACTTCCGAATGCAACTTCTGTTCCATTGGTTGATTGTTGTCACTGTCAGAAAATTCCTCCTTATTTCTAGGTTGAATCTTTCCTTGGTCAGTTTCCATTCACTATTCCTTGTCTGGCCTTCAGGAAAATAGCTTGACCCCCTCCTCTCTGTGGCAGCCCCTCAAATATTAGAAGACTGCTATCATGTCTCCCCTGGTCCTTCTCTTCACTAGACTAGCCATGCCCAGTTCTTGTGACCCGTTCTTTATATGTTTTAGCCTCCAGTCCCCTAATCATCCTGGTTGCTCTTCTCTGCATTCTTTCTAGAGTCTCAACATCTTTTTTATAGTATGGTGACCAAAACTGGATTGTAGGTGTGGTCTTACTAAGGCTTTATAGAATTGTTTTAGTACCTTACTTGATCTTGATTGTATCCCTCCATTAATGCAATTTAGGGTTGCATTGGCTTTTTTGGCTGCAGCCACACACTCTTGGCTGGATTGCAATTTTTTGTCTTGTGTGATCATTGACAACTTTGCAGCAGGGAAAACCCAATTTGACTGGTCCAATTCATGGTTTGGCCATCGGGAGGTTATAGAATCATAGACCAAAAGGGTCTCCTAGTCCAACCCCCTTCCCAAGACAGGAGTCCTTATATCATTTTGGACAAATGGTTGTACATTCTTTTCTTGAAGACCTCCAGGGATGGCACACCCACAACTCTGGGAAGCAAGTTGTTCTATTTAATTAATTTAATTTAATTAATTCAATTTATATGCCGCCCCTCTCCGAAGACTCAGGGCGGCTCACAATACATTTGAAAAAAACATTATAAAAAACATTTAAAAATTAAAAACATTAAAAACTCATTCACGCCATTCATGGCCAGATTTCGCCAGATCACAAGAGCGAGATCAACGGCCCCAGGCCTGCCGGAAAAGCCAGGTCTTCACCGCTTTTTGGAAGGCCAATAGGGTGGGGATGGTCCGGACCTCAGGAGGTAACTGGTTCCAGAGAGCTGGGGCAGCCACAGAGAAGGCCCTCCCCCGTGGGCCCACCAGCCGGCACTGTTTAGCTGACAGGACCCAGAGGAGACCAACTCTGTGGGATCTTACTGGTCACTGGGAGCTATGCGGCAGAAGGCGGTCTTGAAGATACCTTACCTATTGAGTAATCATTCTCACTATCAGGAAATTCCTCCTTATGAGGATGGAGGTTGGTTCTCCGAGCTTGTGAGTTGGTTTACAAACGTTTCATGACCAGTCTAGGTAACATCTTCAGCTGAGTTTAGGGGATGTCAGTGTCACTGTCCCTCTGTTTATAAGGGCTTTGTGTGGACAGAGAACACCAACACTTTGCTGAAGGTGTTACCTAGACTGGTCATGAAACGTTCAAAGCTCAGAGAATGAACCTCCACCCTCATCCTACACCCAAGTTACAGATATTCACCACTATTGCATTCTCCTTACTGCCAGGGTGAATCTCCCTCTGATGAACTTCCCTCCATTGCTTTTTGTCCTACCCTCAGGTGGTTTGGAAAATAAATAGATTGTCTCTTTTTGTGACAGCCTTTCAAATACTGGAAGACCGATATCATGTCAACCTTCTCTTTGTTAAATAGACATACCCAGTTCCTGATACTGTTCATTGTACGGTTTAGCCTCCAGACCTGTTATCATCTTTATTGCTCTTCCCTGCAGTCTTTCTAGGGCCTCCACATCTCTTTTTGTATCTGGATGATCATCAGGGGTCAAAAAAAGCCAGATGGCAACCCTGGCCATCAATGATCAGACCCTTGTAAAACTGGGGGCACCTTGTAAAAGAAGTGGGATTTTGATGCCAGTGTTGCAGCTGCCATCTTGACATTCCTTCCTGCCCTCCCCAACCCCAGTGGGCCCTGTCTGGGGACAATTTGGAAAGGGACATGAGGTGACAATCCTGAATGTCCACCAGATGGTAGAGAAGTGACAGAGAAGATGTAGAACTGTGGTCATCTGGATTTCTGCAGCGCAACTCTCTTAGCTTGAACTTTGAGAGAAGACGATGCTGTGGGAATTAGGTGTTTAGCAGAGTGATGGTGTCGAGCGTCAAGCAGCACTCGACATCAGAGACCTGAAAACGCCAG
>WNWU01000044.1:8721507-8797436 GCA_012654045.1 Ptyas mucosa
TTCTTTCTTTCTTTCTTTCTTTCTTTCTTTCTTTCTTTCTTTCTTTCTTTCTTTCTTTCTTTTTATATTTATATACCGCTCTACTCCCGGGGGACTCAGGGAGGTGTACAGACAAATGATAAAATACATATAATACAAATATTTTAAAGAATTGATTAAAATACAATTAAATAATTTGGTCTTAAACCTAAAATTAAAACTCTAAATTTATGAGATTAAGATTTAAGAATATAAGAGCAGTTTTAGAAGAGGTTAGTCCAGGCCAGCCTGCTGGAATAGAAACGTCTTGAGGGCACGGCGGAAAGCGCGAAGATCCGGGATTGTCTGTATCTCCGGGGGGAGCTTGTTCCACATGGTGGGTGCCCCCACAGAGAAGGCTCTCCCCCTGGGGGCTGTCAGTCGACACTGTTTGACCGACGGCACCCTGAGAAGCCCCTCTCTATGGGAGCATACTGGTCGGTGAGAGGGTACTGGTGGCAGAAGGCGGTCTCGAAGATATCCCGGTCCTAAGCCATGGAGCGTTCTAAAGGTGGTAACCAAAACCTTGAAGTGCACCCGGAAGAACACAGGAAGCCAGTGCAGCTCGCGCAGGAAGGGTGTCACATGGGAGCGCCACGTCGCTCCCATAACTACCTGCGCGGCCGCATTCTGGACCAACTGGAGCCTCCGGGTGCTCTTCAAGGGGAGCCCCATGTAAAGAGCATTGCAGTAGTCCAGGCAGGAAGTGACGAGGGCATGAGTGACCATGTTTAATGAGTCCCGATTCAGAAAGGGGCGCAACTGGCATATCAGGCGAACCTGATAAAAAGCCCTTCTGGCCAAAGCCGTCAGGTGTTCTTCTAAAGATAGCTTTAAGGATCTACTTCTTGTCCTGCCCTCAGGGGCTTTGGAGAATAGGTCGAGCCCCTCTTCTCTTCAACAGGCCTTCAAAGGTGATTGGTGTCCAAGCATCTCAGAGTCCTTCTTGTATAAGCCCTGCTTGCACAACCTTGGGCTTGTCCACAATAGGCACGGAACAGACAATGAATAACAGAGGCATGTTGTGGAAATCATTTGGATGGCAGCCAGCTCTGGACTTCAAACAGATGGTGGGAGACCAATAAGGAAATCATTGGGCAATTGCCTGACAGGTCTGGTTTCCTGCACTTTTCATTCTTCTCTCTCGATGCTGCAGTCAGCTCTGGTTCTTGGCAAGGCTATCTAAAATATCTTCCCTGTTTGCCTGGGATGATGCTTCCATGGAAGGAGAGAGTTGGGATCTTGTCTGCAGACTTTGGCTTGATACAGAAATAAGACTGTTCTTTGCCATTACAACTGTGGTCTTCAAACTTGGCAGCTTTAAGACTTGTGGACTTCAACTCCCAGAATTCTACAGCCAGCTATGCTATGCTGGCTGGAGAATTCTGGGAGTTGAAGTCCACAAGTCTTGAAGCTGCCAAGTTTGGGGACCCCTGCATTAGAAGGTTGCAACCAGAAAACTGTTCCAGATTGACTGCCACTGCTGTATCCCCTTCCATTGTCCAAAGATGCTTTTCCAAAAGGCAACTGGTCTTTCTTGGTTTTTTTCCTTGCAAAATGTTTCACTTCTCATCCAAGAAGCTTCTTGGATAAGAAACAAAATGGTTTCAAAGAAAAACCCACGAAAGTCCAGTTGCCTTTTGGAAAAGCACCTTTGGGACAAACATGACCTGGATGATTTTTTTTTTTTAAATTTGATTTATATGCCGCCCTTCTCCGGAGACTCAGGGCGGCTTACAATGCGCTAAGCAATAGCCTTCATACTTTTGTATATTTGTACAAAGTCAGCTTATTGCCCCCACAAACTGGGTCCTCAATTTACCTACCTTAGAAAGGATGGAAGGCTGAGTCAACCTTGAGCCTTGGTGAGATTCGAACCTGCAATAATTGCAGGCAGCTGATGTTAATAACAGGGCTTTAGACCACTGTACTATCCATGGCTCTCCATAGACATACCTTCTTCCATCATTTAGAAAAGGCTCCAGGGGGCACCCAAGAGGGAACACAGGTTGCCCATCCTTGAATTAAACAGATGTTTAGTTTCCCTGGCACTTCCCTCGTCATACTTCACCAGAGGCATTGCCCTTAGTGCAGTCCAGGAATACTAAAACTGATAAAAAGAGTGGAGTTGAACGTCTTCAGGAAGCGGTCTCATTCCTCAGAAGGACGCAAAAGGTCTGACGTTAAGAAAAGTAGAAGCAGTCAAGAGACACCGAGCAGCTTCTGACTTGAAAACATCAAGCCTACTTTTTTTGAAGCATATGATGGATCAATTTAGCATTGACTTGTCTGCAGAAGAATGGCCCAAAAATCTCCATGTTTCCCTCCAGCTTTCTTGCCTCGTCAAAGCACTAAGTAGTAAGATTCCTTTCCATCTTGATCTGAAGCCTTTGTAGGCCATCTGCTTGAAGAAATTGTCCAGGGCAATCAGGAACTGATCTTAGGCAGCTGGTCAAAGAAAGCAACTTCAGGCTGACCATTGCCAAGAAGGAAAAATCCGTTGTCAGCCCGGTGAAGGAAACAAGCAGGATTATTCCTGGGTGGGACAACCAGTTTGCTGAAGGAAACCTCGTGCATAAATTCTCCTTCAACACAAACTTAACTGGTGAGGACTTCACAAACATGTCCGTGTTGTTTTCTTGGCAAAAGTATGGACGTGGTTGGCTTTTACTATCTCTGGGATGTTTTCTGCACTTTCCAGGCCAACCTTCAGGGAGACCCTGGTCTCCCATTTAGGACCCAACCAGGCCCCACTTGGAAATCAGCCAAGGTCAACTAAGTCCTGCCTCACTCACTTCCTGATGAGGTCAGGCTTATTTAACTGGTGCTGAGGTAATTTTTTTCTCCCATTTCACCCTGTGAGGATGTGGGCACTTTTTAAAAAATGTTTTCAAAGTTCTCCAAATTGGGTTTATGAGTTGGTTTACTTTTGAGTGCCATAAGGAGACCAAGGGACATTTTACCTCATCCCATATGAACAATGTCCCGTCTGTTATAGGCTGACAACAACATTGTTGAACTTCCACTCTGGAGTTCTGAACTGGAAGAATTCTTGGGAATAGTATCCTTGAAGTGGGGACTGTCTGTAAGGTCTTCTGAAGCAGTGTGTTGGGGCTTTCCTCACTCAGACTTCTCTAAGGGGCAGCCTCCTCCTCTTTAAAATGGCAGAACCAGATAATGCCATCTGAACTTCCCAAGCATTCTCCAGGGATCTAGGACAACTTGCTGTGGCCAACTTGCCATTGTCATCTTGCCATGGCCAACTTGCCATGGTCATCTTGCCATGGCCAACTCACCATGGCCATGTTGCCATACCAACTCACCACAGGACGATTCGCTGTGGCCAACTTGCTGCAGGACAACTCACAATGGACAATTCCATGCAGGATAACTCAATGTGATAAATGTCACCCATCAACTGTTTCTTCGACACTATTTTCAGTTTTGTCAATGGAAATAATGTCAATGAAACAGTGACGGACATTTATTCCAATGAGTTATCTGTCATGGAATTGTGCTGTCGTGAGTTGTCCCAAAGCAAGTTGGTTGTAGTCAGATGGCCATGGTGAATTGGCCATGGCAAATTGTCCCATTCCGTTCTCAAGGAGCTTTAAGAATGGCCCAACTCCAAGAGAAAATTGGATTTGCCGTGCATTAAAATAAGTACTTGGGAGCAACAACGGGCAGAAAATCCTTGACTACCTCCTAAAGCCAGAAATATGCTGGCTTTCCAACTCCTTGTTCTAGCACCTTGTTTCTGAGTGTTTCTTTCCTTCCTCCTTCATGGCAGAGTCCAGTGGATCAAAAATTTCAGCCCAACTCTACATTGGACGGATGGCTGCCTGCTTTGATCCTGTTGGAGAAGGTGGGCAGTATTTTCCAGTATGAGGAACTGGATTGCAGGGAAATAAACGTGGCCAGGACAACATTTATGAAACTGTATATATGTATATATATCTCAAAGATTATCAGTTCTTCTAAGTATGGCATTCTTATATGATCCAAGATCTTGTGGGTGAGTTAGTTGAAACTGCGTGAGATCTGACAATCTTGCAAGAGTTTAACATTTTTAATTTTCACAGCCAGGGTCTGAAAAAATTGCTGATCTCTAAACTAAACTTACTTCTAAATATAGTCTCTTTCTGTAGTTCTTTTTACCAAAATCTAAGTAGGTTGCATGATCCAGCATCTCTTTTATACCACTTTGACTACAGTTGTTTCTGACAAGGAGTAGGTTTTTATCGGTGTTGTATTGTACCTACTCTCTCACTGACAAATGCACATACTCGACGTGTCCTCTTGATACCATTTCCCCTCAAAAATCCATTTCTCCCCTCATTGCTTTTATGGGACTCTTTGGGGCACTAATCTCTTCTGTAAACTGATCCTATTGCAGGTTAGATTTCGAAGCCACAACACAATCAGTTTTGCTACGTTGAGAACTGAAATATCAAATCAGATATTCTCTAGGAAACTGAAAAAGAGATTATGGTCAAGATCAGGATCTTCCAGAAGTTGGCTCTGAAATGGACTATGGGGTGGAGACCAAGAGAAATGGGAGAGAGAAGAGAAAGTGTCTAGTAAGCAAGAGCAACAGATGTAGCTTCCACTTACACAAAGGAAGGATTTAAAAATTGGATCAAACCAAGCATAGAATTGCAATTGTAGTAGCATTGACTGCCCAAAGCATGTATTCTCCAGGCACAAGGCATGTGCTTCATGCTCCCATTTGAAGCATGGCAAAGTGCATTCTTCTGCCTCTCAGAATAACAGAAAAACAGAATTGGAAGGGACCTTGGAGGTCTTCTAGTCCAACCCCCTGTTGAGGCAAGAAACCCTGTACCATTTCAGACAAATGGCATTCCAGCCTCTTCTTAAAAACCTCCAGAGATGAAGCACCCACAATTTTTGAAGGCAAGCTGTTCCACTGGTTAATTGTTCTCACTGTTAGGAAATTTCTCCTTAGTTCCAGGTTGCTTCTTTCCTTGATTAGTTTCCATCCATTGTTTCTTGTCCCATCTTCCGGTGCTTTGGAGAATAGCTTGACCCCTAGCAGTGATATTGGAACTCTGCTCTCATGTCTCCCCTATTTCTTCTTTTCACTAGATTTGATATATCCAATTCCCGAATCTATTCTTCATGTTTCATATGCAAAGAAAGAATTACCGTAAGCAGCTCTAATTTCTCCCTGCTGCCCGTCACTTCCTTGCCATCTTCTCTCATTTGTGGACCGATTGTTTCTTTGCCTTTTTTCTTATTTTTTAATATGTTGAAACCTGTTATTATTAGTTCATCCTGAGTTCATCTTTGCAGTTTTGAGCTATCTATCCTTTTTGTCTTTCAATTTATCAGAGTACTATGTGCAACCATGCTGTTTTCTTCTTGGATTTCTTATTTTTCTTTTTCAGTGGTATTGTGTTGGATTGGGCTTTTATGATTATATTTTTTCAGAGTTTCTCAAGCTTCCTGTTGTTTTCCTTTTAAGATTTTCATCCATGGAATCCTTCCCAAGATCTCTCTAAATTTGTTGAAATCATCTCTTAAAGTCTAAACACTGTTCTGATTATGTTCTGTTACTGGTGTTTCTGCTGTGCTGCCTGGATTCCAGAGGTGTGCAATGATGCACGGGAGAATGCCATGTAGCCCCTGCTAATTCTTGGATGTTGTGCCTCAACATGAGTGACCAGATCACTTCCTCAGGTTCCCTCTGGGCTTGGGGTTTCTATAACATCATCGGGATGTGAATTACACCCCAGTTTAATAGCTGAACCATTTCAGATATAGAAGGATTTGAAAAGCCTACCGCTGGAACAATGTAATTTCCACTGAGAGGGGCGGTTGTTTCACGTAATAGAGTTGCAACTTCAAAATCAGAATCAGAATAGATCTAGACGGTACCTTGGACTCGGAGATCTTCTAGTCCAGTCCCTTGCTCAAGCAGGGGACCCTGTGCCATTTCAAACAGGTCTTTTCATCAAAACTTCCAGGGATGAAGCATCTACAACTTCTGGAGGCAAGCTGTTCCACTGGTTAATTGTCCTCACTGTTAGGAAATTTTTCCTTAATTCCAGCTTGCTTCTCTCCTTGATTATTCAACCTTTAGATAAGGTTGAGAAATACACCTCAGGGCAACTATAGCAATTTTATAACCTGTGGACTTCAACTCATGCTGGTTCAGGAATTCTGGGAGTTGAAGTCCACCTAGCATTGTGTTTCTCAACCTTCTCAACCAAGCGAACTGGCTGGGAGCTGAAGTCCACAAATCTTAAAGCTGCCAAAGTTAGACTCATGGAAATGTAGGGTTGAAAAGTCAGGGGTCTTCTAGTCCAACCCTCTGCTCAAGGCAGGGGACCTTATGCCATCCTGATCAAATGGTTGTCCATTTGATCTATAAAGAGCAACAAAAATGATTAGGGGCTGGATACCAAAAATATGATGAATGGTTAAACGCTGCGCTGTTTAAATAGCCCGGGTTAACGCCCCTCTCTTAATGATATGCAAGGGAGCGCTGAATCAAGCCGATGCGCCGCCACCCAGGTGACGTCGTCGCTGCCCAGAGTCCTCCTTGCGCGTAGCCGCCTGATGACGTTACCGCCACCTGGAAGTCTCTCTGTGCGCAGCCGGCCGCTGGCACACACGCGGCAACTACCGGCCATCCCCCTTCCCGACCCTGACTAGACCCATACCCACACCCTGTGCCGAAACAGCCTAGAACGGAGGTTCCCGGACCCACCACCAACACCCGTGTTAACACGCCGCCAGCTCCCCGCCGTCCTTTCGCGTGCTCTGTGGCGTGCTCTGTGGCGTGCATGGGCTCACGCCGTGGATCCCCAGGCGAGTTGTCGAGCGGCGACAGGCGAGCTCGACAGCAGGAATTGGATTTGTCTAATCTAATGAAAAGAAGGACTAGGGATGACATAATATCAGTTTTCCAACGTTTTAGGGGCTGCCTGTCCCAGAGAAGAATGGGACAACTTATTCTGAGGGCAGGACAAGAAGAAATGAGATGGAAACTTATCACGGACAGATCCAACTTCGAACTAATGAGAAATTTCCAGTTTGAGAACAATTAATCAGTGGCATGGCTTGAGCGAGTGGTTGGACTAGAGGACTAGATGACCGCCATGGTCCCTTCCAGCTCTGTTATTCTGTTATTCCAGCAACAGAGCACAACAACTCCAGGAAGTTGCCTTTTCCATTCGTTGTTCTCATTGTCAAGAAATTTATCCTTAGTTCTAGGTTGGATCTCTGCTTCATGAGCGTGAGAAACACCAGCGAGTGAAGAGCTGGAGAGCCTCTTCTTTTAAATGTATACAGATGAGCCTGCCCAGCTGTCTCTGCATCAGGATCCGACTGACACTCTTGCTCTGAATCTCCATTCTGCTAGTAGCTTGGATTTGGGCAGCCATTGAGAGGGACTAACTTCAAACTGGCAAAGTATATTGCAATTGGCCTCCGCCATCTAGTGGTTTGATGGAGATGGAGCAAAGAAGCTCATCAGTGCAGTAGTTGTGTATTTTGGCTGTTCCTTCTGGCAATTCATGCTCATGAGCAGAGAAGGAGGTCAGCAGAGTCATTCTACCAAGAAAGGAAGCCTCCTTCTTGTCCCAGGCTACCAGTCACTCCAAAAACGTTTGAAGGGACCCCAACTGGAATGGCTGAAGTAGGGGACATGCTGTTTTGTGATCCATATGCACTGCCAGGTCTGATGTCCGATGGGTGTCCAGGTTTATCCTACCAGAGCGTCATTATTAACAAGAGTGCCGGTAAGGGAGGGAGGGAAGGTATCCAAAAAAGTCAAAATGAAGCCACAACTGTACAATCAAAACTTTGCCCTTTTTAACATACTTGCATGAAAGGTATTGCATTTGGTTCATTTTATGCACTTGCTGGTTGCACTCTTTTGTAGAGCTCATTGTCATTGAGGGTATGTGAATGAGGAAAGAATCTGATTCAAATCAGTTATTAAAGTCATATCAGGATTTGCATTCAGAATTGATTCAGTTTTCAGACTGATTCAGGAAATGAATCTGATTTTTTTTGTTTTGTTTTTTTAATTTTATTTATATGCCGCCCTTTATATGTTTGGCCCTTTGAATTATACTAATCAAATCAATTCTCTTTGAAAGTCCAAACTGATTCCCCCCAAAAAAGTCTGAACATGTGAATAATCATCCAACAGTTCACACTAATTTTGAAACCAGTTTCCAATGATTTGCCAATAATCTAAAATTCCTGATTCTATTTGGGTTGAATTGCCTTAGAATCAAATCACACTGAATATTTACACACCCCTAAATACACATAATGTCCTTTGTATCATTCTGAATTTGTACCCTGAAGCTATGGTATGGTATTTAAAAAATAGCAAGTTTATTTCAAAAGATAAACAAAAACAGGTGTAACCTGTATTTGTTCCTATGATCTCTGTACAGTAATATGTGGAGTATTGTAAAGAGCCCTTTGTGGGACTTGGGAGCATGAAGAGTGGAGTAATGGTTCCCTCCAGATGGAACATCTGTAGAACAGCTGCAACAGGCAGGTGGATTTCATGGGACAGCTCTTGTTGCACCTCAGTTCCTGGGCTGGTGAAGGGAGGTGGCTCGCCTTTTCCACCGAGTTTAAATAAGCTTGAGGTCCTGTTACCATGACTGACTGATCGATTGTTACTACTTTTAGTTATTCTTCTGAGGTCCAGAATGAAGTTTTAGGAGAAGTACTTTTCCCTCCCTTCTCTTCCAGATTTAATCGGACTCCAAAGCTTCTGTCCCCTTTAGGAGATCTGCTGATTCCATCTGGAGAAATCCCAAACCTGTTGCATTTAAAAAAAAAAAAGACTGGGCAGATTTAAGAGCTGAAAAGTAGGTCATGTCCAGAAAAACATATGGCAAGCCCAAGAGAGCGGTTGCATTATCAGCTGGCTTGAAGACCACCTTGGAGCAAAACCTGGGTATTTTAGCTGCAGAGATTCACCAAGATCTATGCAGGATGAAACAGAACTGATTTTTTATTATAATACTCAGCTATAGTTTGATGTCCATGGAGCAGATGGACTAAATTACATCTTCTGCAGGACCCAGAGTCATCTACCGACTGTTTAAATTACAGCCCATCTAAATCTAAAGAAGGGGTTTGAATTCCTGAAACCATAACCCTTCTCAGAAATTTTGAAGGCAGAACCCATCCTTTCCAAGTCAATACCATAACCCTCCACTCCTTTAATAGAGGGTGTACGTAGCCAAGCTGGGCTTCCTTGTGGGTGAGGCCCATCATTTTGATATGACAAGCTGAAGCTGTAAACCAGAGGTCTTCAAACTTGGCAGCTTTAAGACTTCAAATCCCAGAATTCTATGCTGGCTGGAGAATTCTGGGAGTTGAAGTCCACAAGTCTTAAAGCTGCCACGTTTGAAGACCTCTGCTCTAAGCGGAGACCTTGAAAAGAATAAAGGTATTGTTGGAAATGAATTCAACCAACAAGCATGGGTCGATGAAAACAAAGAGACTTTATTAAAAGAAAATAATAAAAACAGAGAAAACATCATCTCTTTCTCCAATTACATGTTTATCAATACCTCCCCATAACTATGCCCATAAAATAATATCTAAGCATGGCTCTTTCTTATCCCTACTGCCCCAGCATTAAGGAATGTCCCCTTTTTCAAGGCCTCTTTCTAACGGTCCTAAAACAAAAGATTTATTCTACCACAACATTGTTACATATTGGTCAGCATGTTCTCTTAAACATACCTTAAAGCAGAATAATATCTAACAAATTTACCAGAGTAACAGAGTTGGAAGGGACCCTGCAGGTCATCCAGGCCAACCCCCTGCTTAAGCAAAATTGAATCTTTACTTATATGCATGTCTAACCTATATATACCTACATACTGTTTTATTTTTCAATTTTCTCATATCCTACAATCCTTTCTATTTTTTTACACATTTCATAAAATAAAACATTACTTCCGGAATTCTCTTAAACTTTCTCTAATTTCTTCAACATTTTCAAATTTCAACGTAGCAGTACATTCATTTACATCATTCATCATATGTTTCTCTTTATTTTGTGTGGCAGTTATCATACTTTCAATAGTACTTTCTACTACATTCTTTATAAGGGGTGTAAAACATGGTAAACAGATTAATCCCAACATAATCATACCTGCCATAAATAAAACTTGCTTTCAATTATCAACACCCCCCCCCCCCCCAATATCTTTCACCATCCAGAATCCCTGTCCATTTTTCTACTGGAACATGAGCTATATTTCTCATCTATCTGTGATTTGTCTAATTACTTCTCTTTTTCTTTCTTTAGTCTATAGGACAGCCATCTTCCCGGTTTATTGGCATTCTGAAAGTGATATTGTTTAGTCCATCTGATTTCATATGCTAATTTTTCTTGATCAATTATATTTACTTTATGTCGAATAGTCATCCAGTTTTCTTTCGCTAACTCATTATCCGGGTTTTGTTGGATTTCCTTCTCTGCTTTCCCCAATTCTTCCATTAATGCCTTTTGGGTTTCTCTTTTTTCTTTGTTTTTGTGTGCTCCATACGCTATGGCCAGTCCTCTTATGAAAGCCTTCATAGTATCCCAGATTATCCTTCGGTCCGTCAGTTCCTTTTCATTTTGTTCAAAAAATTCTTTTAGCTCTCTCTTTACCTTCTCAACATTTTGTTTGGACTTCCGCTTCCGGTTCCGCTGGCGACAGACTCTGATCGGGCTAGCTCCGGCCCCAGAGTCTGATCCCCCCCATCTGGAGGCCCTTTGGGCCAAGCGCCCCATTATTGGGGCGTTTGCCGTTTGAGGGCGGCTCGCCAGGGGTCCCCTGCCTCACTTCCAGGGGCCGGGAGGCCGATGCTGGCGCGCCCGAGGCTCCAGAGGGGGTGGGAGGCGATCGGCGGCTTTTTTTCGAGGCCGCGGAGGCGCCACAGCGCCTAAGGGGACCGGTGCTAGCTAAGAAGGCACAACGGACTATACTGACTGATTGGAGAGTGGAGCAGGCATCCTGGAGGCGAGAGGGGGGGGTTGGAGTTTCCCCCCCCCCCTTGTAGCTGGAAAGGTGCCGTGGCAGAGAACTAGGGGGAAGGAGATGGGGTGAAACCCCTTACCTTGCTGACTTTTCCTTGGAGGATGGCTGTGGCAGAGTTTCTTGGAGAGGTCTGGTGGCCCCTCTCCCCGGTAGGCAATGGCAGCAGTCTGACTTCCTGCTTCTTTATTTATGATTGAAGACAACATTCTCCTCTGGCTTCCTGTTTGACCTACTCTATACTTCGGACTCGTTGCTCCTGTGAGCGCCCACTGGTGGATAGTTGAAAAATTACTTTGATTGCTAATCCCTCTTTCTTCTCTGGAGGTTTGCCCTTTGATTTCTCATCTTCTACTGATCTAAGATGGCTAAGGGCCACAAATCAGCAGCAACTGACATGGGGAAAATTTTGGAAAGACTCGCGATATTGGACCAGAAGTTGGACAAGTTAGATGACGTCCAAAAAGGATTATCTGAAATTAAATCTGAAATGACACTTATGAAAAAAGATTTAAATGATGTTCAACAGCTGGCAGAGCAAAACAAGAAGAAGATGGGGGGTCTGGAGGGGGAGGTACGGGCACTCCAGAAGGTGGAGGATGGGAGAGGAAATGCAATGTTAACTTTACAATTGGATAAGATGTCTTATTTTCTCAGGTTCCAAAACGTGGAACAACTTGACCAGGAAAATTTGAGAGAAGTGATGGTTAAAATGTTGGGTGAATTTTTAGAAAAAGATCTGGAGTCTATTGGAAGGGATGTGGACTTGGTGTACAGAGTAAACTCACAATTTGCAATTTTACATAATTTACCAAGAGAGATTCATATTAAATTTGTGAGAAGGGAACTGAGAGATGAGATATTGAGAAAACAAAGACTGGGGGCGCTGGTGTACAGGGGCAAGGAGATCACCATCCTGAAGCAGATTCCCAGACAGGTACGAGAATTAAGAAGAAAATATTATTTTTTATCAAATAAGCTGTACCTCAAGGGAGTAGGTTTTAGGTGGTTGATTCCGGAGGGTTTGATGATTTTTTGGGAGGACAGTAAGAAGAAAATTAATAATGTAACGGAAGCTAAGGCTTTTTTTGACCAACATAAATCCTTCCTAGGTGGAGAAGATACAGGAGCCGAAGAGGGGGAAGTATTAGATGATCAAGGAGCAGAGGCGGACGGAGCTGTTGCGGCCCGGGAGGGGGAGGGAGGCCAGACCATGGTTTTAAGAGCCAGAACTAGGAAATGAAGAAAGGAGGGGAACCTATTGTTTAAGGTTTTTTTAATTGACTTTTTTTTTTCTCTCTCTTCTTTTATTGTATTTTGTATAACACTTTTTTTTTGTTTATATAATTTTTATATAACCTGGTTGTTTGTTTTGATTTAAGATAATAATGTCTGTTGTGTGAGAAATTAAAAAAAGAAAATAATAACTGAAATATCTTTATATAAAGATATTGAAAATTCAACATATTGTAAACTATAATATTGTATATTCTTAACCAATAAAAACTTTTTATTAAAAAAAAAACATTTTGTTTGTCCTGCAAAAATTGTGTGTTCAGTCTCCATCTTATGTTCCCTCTCTTGTATTTCCTTTTCCATTTGATTTCTAGTGGATTATGGTCTGCCCAGATATTGGGTACAATCTCAGCTGACATTATGTCCATCCCTATGTTTCTACTTATCCACATCATATCAATTCTGGACCAAGTTTTTTTGGGGTTTGAGTAGTAGGTAAATTGTCTTTTGTGTGGATTTAGAGTTCGCCAGATATCTATCAAATTCAGTTCATCTATTAAATCAAAAAATGGTTTTGGTAGACTCTTCCTTTTCCCCTTCTGTCCTTTGGATCTTTTGTGGTCCTTATTCGGATCCACAATTCCATTGAAGTCCCCAATAATTTCTTGCTTTCTTAGGGAATTCAGGCAATTCTAATTTTTCAAACTCCTGATGGTATGACCAAAATATACTTTTGTGTACTGGTTTTGCTTTGGTGGTTTCTAAATTAGTGTGTTCTCAATCTTCCCCTCCCTCTTTGTTATTCTTATACATTGTGTACACTCTTGTAAGGGTTGGGCTGCATTTAAGAGTATAATAAAAATGGCCCCCAATAATCTTCAATGATCTGAATGTCACACTCTATCCTGCACCTAGTACACAGAACACAATCAATGCAATAAGAATAGCAGCACCCACAAGCACAGTTGCAAAACCAATACAACTGGGAGCACGCGCAATGGAATCTACTCACTTGTAGTCCTCTTCAATTAGGGAAACAGCATAGGCAACCACTCAGTCCTACGAAAGAAAAATACAAAAATAGCCCAGATGATGAAGAATGCTAGTCCCACTGGTAACGTTACCCACCAGTCCATTGGGTTCTTTGGATCGTCAACTTCAATGGATCATCTCCTTGGTGAGATTCCACCTTCCACTCTTTTGGGGCTGGCACAGGTCCTTTCACTTGGGGTTTCCTCCTTCCAGCTCCGGATCAACACCCAGTCATCATGGTGGAATTTGTGGACTGGAAACTCCAAAGGTGGTTTTCGGGCTAATAGTCCTTGTTTCCTAAGAACTTCAAAATATCTGCACATTCTGTTTCAACACTTTGTCTCTGGTTTCCAGGGAATCAATGCATATGCTTCCTGGAGTGAAAACTACTCCAAACAATTCATATGATAATAATCCAATCTTCTTTCTAGGTTGGGTCTAACTAAACTCTTGACACTACTGTTGCTGTAGCATTACTGCAGGGAAAAACTTCAACCCACCCTGAGGTGGTCCACTGTGACCAATAAATTTACTCTCCCCACTTTTGGTAATTCTGTAAAATCCACTTGAATACATTGAAATGGTCTTAAAGCTGGTCTCAAATTCCAAGGTTCAGATTCAATTTATTTTGAATACAGGGGTTTGGTAAGATCAGCATACCCATCAATCCAGAATCTGCAGTATCCAACCAAACCTAAGAATGCCCTTAGTTCTTGCTTGTTTTTACGTAGAGGCTGAGATGCCACCCCTTCTATTCTATCAGGAGTGATTTCCTTACTCCCTTCACTAATTACATGTATTCTAATGCTTTTTCCACTTAATCTGATTTCTGACAATTAAAAACACCACTTCCTCTTCCTTAGGTCCCACTACTAAATTTATCAAGGGCTGTCAGTGGAACCCAAAAATGAATCACCCAACACCACTAGTACTGACTTTCATCTTCTGCCATCATATTGTACGCTTACGCCTCCCTTCTTTGGATTGGGCAGTCTTTAACTCGGTCTTCCCTGCCCGTACCACCATCACTTCTACCCATTATCACTTGGTTCCACCCTCGCCATTCCTTTCTTCCTTCCCCGTCCGAAGGTTCCCTATGATCCAAAAACAAATCACATATCTTCTCCCTTCCGTTGGTTCTACTTTCTCTAACTCCTTATAACACTTCTTATAACTTATATAACTTCTTATAACACTAAACATTCAATTCCTCCTACCTTCCAAGTCAGCACAAGTCTGTGCAGACCAACTTAAAGGTAACTTTCCGACTTCCACTAAAACTTCCTCTCTCCCGTCTACTATTATATATCCCTGTATAAACAAATTAACTCCTTCTTCCAAAGGAACATCCATTAAATCAAATTTAACCCTAGGCTGTAATATAACTACCCCAACACAATAATGTTACTGCTTTCCTTAATCAAATGTCCTAAGTATTTTATCTCTCTTTCTACATATTATAATTGCTAACCCATCTCTGTAACAATTCCGAAAAGGGCAACAACTTATGCTGCTAACAAACAAACAATGCCATAGGATGGAGCACCTAAGCATTCAAAATGCACACAGACATAAATACTTTTTTTTTTAAAATGGAGGTAAAAAGAACAGTTTCAAAAATAATACAAACAATTTAAATGAAGTATTTTGGATCAATGCTCTGAAATATCTTTGGATTAAACTTTAGTCTCAATTCTCTGCCTTTAGTAAAATGCGAATCAGATTCAGAAAATCTTTCAAAATCATTTCTTTTATATAGGTTTAAATAAACGTTTTAAACCTCAAAATTTCCAGAAAAGAAAAAATAAAAATAAAATCAAAATTGTATTCAGAGCAGAAAAGAAAATATATCTGCATAGCTTTTATATGCAGACCAAAACAGGGAGAGGCAAGGCATCCATTCCCCCCTCCTTTCTCAGACAGGCTACGAGAAAGGGGGAAAATGGTTAAAACAAGCAGAAAAGCCTCACTTCCCACTTGAGCAGTTGAAGGAGCAAGAGCTGAGAAGCTTCCTGCAGATCTGGATGTTGGCAACCTTCTCTGAAAGACAAGAGGGTCAACTTGGCTTCTGCACTCAACAAATAGTGGAGGTAGGATAAAGAGAGGCCAAAACTAAGTTTGATTTAAAATAAAATTTAAATGTGATCAAATTTGAAGCAATTAGGCATAGATTATAATTGCCTCCCTAATCATTTTCCCCTTCTGTCCCACTGAAATTTATAATTCAGTGGCAACTTTAGGAGTGGCCAAGTCCACGTTTTCAGAGGCTCTCATTCCAGCTCTTATGGATGTGGACTTGAATTCTCCCAAAAGGCAGATGAAAACACCTTCCCTGCATCTTTTCACACACTCCCCACCCAATCCAAAACTCAAATCTTGTATGGGGGCCCCCAACTCCTCAATATTTTGGGGGAGTAGACAAAGATGATCTCTCTTTTTAAATCCCTTTTTAATGCATGTTTGACATTTAAATTTTCTGTTGTTTTTAAACTATTCTTTGGTAGTCCAATCTAGTTTTCGGTAGTGTAATTGGTACTTTAATCATCTCCATTATGTCTCCATGAACTTTTCTTGGAACACATGAAAGGTTGACATATGTACATGTACAAATTTAATGAATGTAGAGTTGGCCTTCCTTCCTGGGTAATTTTTAACTTTGAATTTTAATTGGTTCAGGTTTAACACCATAACTTTTTCTGTTGCCTTCAGGAGTACAAAGAGGTCCACAATGTTCTTAACTTCTCATCTCAAGAAGCCAAATGTACAATCAGTTGCTCTTTGGGCCAATCAAGGTCTCTAAGCTTCTGAGCTGGATCCTCCCACTGGTGGGTCAGAGTAGAAAGGTTTGAAAGTCCATGCCTGGGAAACAGAGCTGGTTGTGCTCACCCCGGTCTATAACAGCCAGTAGGTATCCGGTGGTTATCATCTTTTTAGGATTATCTGACTGAATTGACCAGAAAATGGTCCATGGATCCAGGGAAATCGTTCGCAGCTGTTCAGTTGCAGAGAATTTAAGGTATTTTGAGTTACAGGCTGGGAGCTGATGAACAGTAATATCGTGAGGTTGTTTTGGCCCCCCAAAAAGAGCAAAGAGCTTGTATCAGAGGTGGACCCATGAGGGACCTGGCTCCCTTCTCCCTCGGTTGATTCTGATGGGGCAGCAAAGTCAGATGCTGCCAGACTCAGGACAAGCAGAGGTTGCTAAGCAACATGGCTCTCTGGTCCACAGGGCTTTCTCCATCACCCCCAAGCTTGCAAAAGATCCCATCTTGTCCATTGTTTGATGCAGCAGGACCATTGTCATCTGCTCTGGCAGCAGAAGAATGCCTAGAATACAGCACGAGATGGGATTCGATGCAACTTATGGGGCCCCAAGAGTAATGGGGAAACACAAGGGATCTAGGCTAGGTTAGGCAGCCCTCAGAGCAGTGTTTCAACCATGTCAACTTTAAGATGTCTGGACTTCAACTCCCAGAATTCCCTAGCCCATGGGTCTCCAACGTTGGCCACTTTAAGCCTGGCGGACTTCAACTCCCAGAATCCTGGGATTTGAAGTCCGCCAGACTTAAAGTGGCCAAGGTTGGAGACCCGTGCCCTAGCCAGTGCAGACATCTTGAAGTTGCTACGGTTGAGGCACACGGAGGCACACTGCCTCAGATAGGGCGAGAGGGAGGTGATCTCACTTTGCTCCGATTTGCATGGTAATTAATAGAGGTTTTGCATTTCTCTGCAATAGCTGAAGAGCTTGTTTCCCTCTGGGGGCTCATGGGGCCCCACCGGAGTCTTCAGGAAGCGCCTATCAAAGGCGGAAGCCGACGGCAAAGTGCCTATCAAGCCACTGAATAACTTGATTTCCTCCAGGAGCCTTGACTTGACAGACGGGATAAAATGATGATAAATATTCCCTTGGTGGAAAATAATATAATGAGGTCTAGATCACAGAAAGAGATAAGTGGCTTGGGGAAGTGGGCCTCAGCAGGGAGGGGCAGGTGTGGAGGGAAGAGAAAGAGAAGAGAAAGTGCTAACAAGCCAACAAATCCTATCTAGGGTCCTGATTTGTTTTGGCAGAAGAGATCACAGCTAGCGAACGAACCGATTTCGCATGGGGCGAACGTGGCACAGGAGGAGAAGCCAGGGGTGTCTTGTGAGAACCTCACAAGAGATTCTCACATGCCCTTCAGCATCTTTGTTCTCTGCATTTTGTGGCTGGCTGAGAGCACCAAAGAGAAGCTGAAATGAAAGCCGGAAAACAAGTTCAGCAATTCGGGAAGCAGGATTCACATTGGACTTGCCAGGCCACTCCAGTCCAAAAATATCAAAATAAGACAGTCTTGAATCACATTGTCAAAAGGGATGTGCAAAAACAAGGTGAGAATTGCTTGCCAGCCTGTTGCCTAAAAGTTCTGATGGGTCTTGGGAGGTCTCAGAAAATAAAAAGTGATTCAAATTCATTTTAAGGTACCGTATTTTCTGGCGTATAAGACTACTTTTTAACACAGGAAAATCCTCTCAAAAGTCGGGGGTTGTCTTATACTCCGGGTATAAGCCTACCGACGCTCCGACTTCCCCAGCTGACCCCCAGTGATAGCGAGCCCCAGCTGTCTGGGGAAGTTGGAGCGTCGGTAATATCCACCTGGATGCCTGGGACGGTGGGGGAAGCTCCGCGCAGCAACCAGCTGGGTCCAGCACTCAGCGGCATGCAGCCTTGACGAGATCGCACAGCTTCCTGAATCTGAGTTGCCGGCGCTGAACGATGACGCTACGGGAGCGCTGACAACATTGAGGGGTAGTCTTATACGGCGAGTATAGCCCAAACCCTATATTTTAATAGGAAAAGTAGGGGGTCGTCTTATACACCCAGTCGTCTTATACGCCGGAAAATATGGTATGTATTTTAGGAGGAAATGAAGGGTGCATTGGGGTTAAAGGATGTCCATATGAATGCCTGATAGGACAGATAAGAACACCTAGAATACTGCATCCAGTTTTGGTCAACGTACTATAGAAAAGATATTGAGACTCTGGAAAGAGAGCAGACAAGAGCAACCAGGATGATTAGGGGACTAGAGGCTCAAACATACAATGAACAGTTGCTGGAACTGGGCATGGCTAGTGAAGAGAAGGACCAAGGTGACATGATAGCAGTCTTCTAATATTTGAGAGGGGCAGCCACATAGAGGAGGGGATCAAGCTGTTTTCCAAAGCACCAAAGGCCAGACAAGGAATAATGGATGGAAGCTGAACAAGAAGAGATTCAACCTAGAAATAAGGAGAAATTTCCTGACAGTGTGAACAATCAACCCATGGAACAGGTTGCCTTCAGAAGTTGTGGGAGCTTTATCACTGGACAGAAATGATGTAGAGCAGTGATGGTGAAGCTTTTTGGCACTAACCAGGAAGAGGAGCTGCCCTGGGGCATGCTCAAGCCAGATAAGGTACTTCTGGTTTCCGGCGTGTGCATGCACGCCAGCCAGCAAATCTTCCGGTTACTGCTTCGTATGCGCACCCGCCGATCAGTTGGCCAGTGTGCATGCTCATGCCAGAAAACGGAAGACCAGCTCCTCCAGTTTCCAGCAGTGCTGCAAGCACAAAAGCCAAATCATGGCATGTTCATGTGCGCCAAAAACCTGGAAGAGGAACGGGCAACGCCATGCATGCCAGGCGACATGACTCCATGTGCCACTTTGGGCACACGTGCCATAGATTCACCATCATGGTTGTAGGGTCTCCTGCGTGAGTGGGGGGTTGGACTAGATTACCTACAAGGTCCCTTCCAACTGTATTCTGATTGTCTTTTATATCTGTTATAGATAACAGGTAGACTTACATCCATTTGATTAGTGGCCATTGGAATTTAAAACACCTCTGAAAGTAGTAACTTATGATCTGTCCTTTCAGTTACAACCATTGCAGCATCCCCATGGTCACGTGTCCAAATTTGGGCACTGGGCAACTGCAGCATTTGGTTGCAGCATCCCAGGGTCACGTGATTGCCGTTAGCGACTTTCTCAACCAGTTTCACCAAGCGAAGTCAATGAAGGAAGCCGATTCTCCTAACAAGTGCATGATTCAATTAACAACTGCAAGTATTCACTTAACTTGTGGCAAAAAAAGGTCATAAAATGGGACAAAGAAACCCGCTTAACATCTGCCTTGCTTAGCAATGGTAATTCTGGTCCCAATCGTGGTCATGTAGAGGACTACCTGCACTGTAGAAGAGATAAATGAGCCACTCTGAAATTGAGGACAAATACTCCCGTTGCATGTCATCCTCATAAACTGAGAACTTCCTACTATGTATTGGTACTCCTCGTCTTACAATGAAAATTGAGCCCAAAATTTCTGTCGTTATGTGAAACATTTGTTAAGTGAGTTTTTC
Organism: Ptyas mucosa; assembly: GCA_012654045.1. NCBI lineage: Eukaryota > Metazoa > Chordata > Lepidosauria > Squamata > Colubridae > Ptyas > Ptyas mucosa. The sequence continues at coordinate 8,741,206 of WNWU01000044.1, forward strand.
CCCATTGTACAACCTTCCTTGCCACATTTGATAAGTGAATCACTGCAGTTGATAAGTTAGTAACCCTGTTTGTTAAGTGAATCTGGCTTCCCCATTGGCTTTGCTTGTTAGAAGGTCGCAAAAGAGGATCACATGACCTTGGGACACAGTCATAAGTATGAGCCAGTTGCCAAGCATCTGAATTTTGATCCCATGATAATGGGGATGCTGCAAAGGTTGTAAGTATGAAAAATGGTCATGTTCCTTTTGTCAGTGGTGTTGTAACTTTGAAGCTCAGTGTCTTTCTGAAATGCCAAAGTTTTACCCAGATTCTGATTTTCACCACCACTCTAGTGAACATGAATTCCTAGCAGTGCACAAGTTGTGAATTTAACATCTGAGAAGGTTGTCCAAAAGGCCTCTTGGTGGTTTCCTTCGAAGGGTCTGCTGGAAGTTGCATGACAAAAGAGCCCACTCACCATGACAATTCACACGCGGCCAACTTATCCTGGGCAAGAGTTATACTAATAACAAAGAAATGGTGGAATAGCATCATTAAAGAAAGGATGCCAAAGGAAAATGAAATGTGAATGAGAAACATTACAATAATGTTTTAATTATTGTAAATACTTAAATGGAATTATTGAATTGTTCCTGCAATGAGTTGTCCCGTGGTGCGTTGGAAGTGGTGATTTGGCCACACGAGTTGGCTACAGCGAGTTGTTCCATTCCACCACTCATCCTTCTTCAGGATCATTTACCACCTGGAAAGGCAGATGGAGAGGAAGGAAGGGAGAAGTGAGGGTCAGTGTGTTGGTGTTTTGCTGTGTGTGTGTTTGCGTGTGTGTGTGTAAAAGAAATCCCTTCCTGGCACTGTGTGTAGGAGTTTTGCTATGTGCAGAAATTTTCCTATCTGATGGCAAACCTCAGATAAGGAAGGTTATTTGCACGTAGCCGCCAGGAAAAGGCATTAGTAAATAAGACCCTAAGTCTGTAAACAGGAGGAAAGGAAATGGGATATATATGTGTATTAGACTTTAATTAAGTCTAACATTATAAGTGCTTAAGCAAGCAAGGAAATGGTTAACCAAAGATTTTAATTACCTGGAAGATTCTGTGAGCCAACGATATTCTGCCAAATATGCTGTAACTTGAAAGTAACATACTATATATGTCACTATGTAAGACAATAAAGTTACCACATATCTTCTCAACCTTTGTGTGTGTGGTCATTCAACAAGTGGCGCCTGAGGAACAGGGACCCTACGTCCGGCAAAGATTTGGTGCACCGTCAACCCATGTGGAATTTTCAACCTTTTTTTATGTTATTTTTTTTTAATTTTTATTTGATTTATATGCCGCCCTTCTCCGGAGACTCAGGACGGCTTACAGTGCATTAAGCTATAGCCTTCATACTTTTGTATATATATACAAAGTCAGCTTATTGCCCCCACAATCTGGGTCCTCATTTTACCTACCTTAGAAAGGATGGAAGGCTGAGTCAACCTTGAGCCTGGTGGGATTCGAACTTGCAGTAATTGCAAGCAGCAGATGTTAATAGATGTTAATAACAGGGTGCTTTAAACCACTGTACTACAGGCTCTGTTTTAAAGGTTTATCTAACTACTTGTGGTTTCTTTAACCTTCTAAAGGTTTCTGTAAGTAATGGGGGCCTCGCTTTCTGAGGGACAAAGAAAGCATGCTGAAGAATTAAGCTATTTACTTAAGAAAACTCACACGGATGTGCCACAAAGCAGTCTCTTACGGCTGGTCCAGGAGATTGCAAATAAGTGTTTATTGTATCCTGAACAGGGGTCTTTAAGATCATCTGATTGGGAAAAAATTGGGAAAGTTTTACATACTGAACCAAGAGCTAAGGTAGAGATTTTGCAGGTATGGCATTTATGCAGTGGAAAAATTTGCAATTCCTGAACTGTCTTAACTCCTTCACCTCCAAGTTATTCCAATGCTATTGTCTGTCCTCCTTCCTCTCCAGACTATGACGTTGCTCCCTTCAGCTCTTACTGATACAGGTCAGACTTCCAAAAATACTGAATCTGTTGTCCAATCTTCTTTTCAAAAAATGGTGGAATCCTGCAAATGGGATTCTGCCCCAAGTCCTGGGGCAGAACTTGCTGAATTGTTGTCTTTATGTCCTGTACAATATCATCAGGGCCAGGGCCAATTGGCAGGACAGCAGATTGCAGAATGGGAAGGACTGCCCTATCAAATTTTAAGGGAATTAAAAAAGGCTATTACAGAGTATGGCATCAGTGGTAATTTTGCCAGAGGCTTGGTAGAAGGAATAAAAAATGGATATAATATGATTTCTAAGGATTGGAAGCAAGTTTTCTGAATGATTTTGACTTCAAAACAATATGTTGTTTGGGACAGAGCCAAAAGAGTGCCTTTCCCTTAGTAATGTCTCCTCACCCAGCCTTTCCTCTGTAGCCCCAGCCAAGCAGGTAGTGCTGGGATCGATTTAATAACTCAGGAATCTGTGGAATTTAAATTTCCTTTGGAGGTTAAATTGATTCATTCTCAATTTAATGGCCCTCTTCCCTCTGGTTTAGTGGGTCTTATCTTACCTCAATCTTCAGCTCATAAGAAGGGGTGCCTGGTGTTATTGATTCTGATTACACTGGAACTCTTTTTATTCAGGCTTGGGTGAACTTACCTCAAACTCTTCTGTTCAAACCTCTATAGCTCAATTACTTTTGCTTTCCTATCACGTCCCATGTTCTGGCACAGGGGAACGTGGGGATCTGGTTTTGGTTCTACCTGTCCTTCTGTTGCTTTACTTCAGCCTATTACTTCCTTTCGTCCTTTTTTAACTCTCTATTTGAATAAGCAACCTTTTCAAGGGTTGCTTGATACTGGAGCTGATGTTACTGTTATTTCATCTTTACAGTGGCCTGTACAATGGCCTAAAAAAAAGTTTATAGCAGCTGTTATATTAGCTTTACAACTTTTCCCTACGCAACCAATTAATGTTGTAGTTGATACACATGTCTATTTAGTTATACAATCTTTGCCATTAGGTATAAATTTGCTAGCTTTGTTTTTGTCTCTTAAGCATCATTTGGAGAATCGACAATATCCCTTATATGTGGAGCATATTCGCAGTCACACTCCTTTTAACAATGCCCTTACTGAAGGTAATTGCATTGCAGATGAATCCCTTAAAGAAATTGCTTCTATATTTTCTGATCTGGTGACCAGTCATTCATATTTTCACCAAATGCAAAATCTTTGGCAAAACAGTTTCATATTCCTTTGGCACAGGCTCAGGATATTGTTTGAGCATGTCCCTCCTGCCAACAGTCAGCCATTCCGTTCCTAGTGGTCAACCCTAGGGGTACCTGCCAATCAAATTTGGCAAATGGATGTAACACAATTTTCCCCTTTCAAGCCATATGATAAATTGCATGTTATCATTGATACTCATTCTCATTTTCTTTGGGTTACTGCATCCCGTCACGAGCGGGCTCAGGATGTCACCGCTCATTGTTTAGCCGCTATTTCAATCATGGGCCACCCTGTTCAAATAAAACTGACAATGGTCCTTCATATATCAATAAAGACTTTAGTCTTTTCTGTCAGCAATGGGAAATAATCTTAGTCCACGGCATTCCCTATAATTCTCAAGGAAAAGCTATTGTGGAACGTGCCCATCAAACTTTTAAGTCCGTTTTGCAGAGACAGCTGCAGAATGAGACTAACCCTTACCATTTGCAAAAAATTCAATATCATTATTTGTTGCCTTATTTACTTGGAATTATTTGACTCTTGTAGAATCTTTTTCAGATGTTCCTGTTAATGTTCATTTTCGTGCAATAGAACCACTGACAAGACTGCTAGTAAAGTATCGCCTTGCTCCTGTACGTTTATATATACCACATATCTTCTCAATCTTTGTGTGTGTGGTCATTCAACAACAACACTGCTACAGGGGATACAACTGGAAAACCTCCAAGATCCCTTCCAACCTATGATTCTAAGTTCTATGTTCATAATAGAGTATATCTGATCAACGTCAATAGCACAAAGATTTAGTGGTGGTATTGGAGAATGCCAAACCCATGTTCCAAAGCAGCCAGGAAAAGAGTTGGGGAGGGTTGGGTCATAAAACAACCAAGAAAGATGGTGTGCTCTGTGTGTATCTGTGTTTCTGTTTTTGTCGGTCGGTCTCTCTGTCTGTCTGGCTCTCTCTCACACACACATACACAAATATGTTTCTCCATGCAATCCCCCTGTTGCTAGTTTGGAGTCTTGACAGGTGCCAGTAGAGAGGCTGGACTCTCCTTTGCATTAAGCAAAACAGCAAGGAAGAAATAAAATGACTAGCAGGATCGTTCCTAGTCTGACCCAATGGTGATGGTGGACCTGTAACACATAGCAGAGGTGACACACAGTGCTTCTCTCTGTGGGCACGCGAGCCATCACCCCAGCTCAGCTCTGCTGCGCATGCATACACGCCTCCTGCCAGCCAACTGGTCTTCAGGTCTCTGCCATGCATGTGCAGTGGGGCAGGGCGCATGCACAGGGTCCGCACACCAGTGGTGGGTTGCTACCAGTTCACCCCCGCAAACCACTGCCACCACTGCCACCAAAAGTGGCAGTGGTGGGAGGCTCTGCCCACCTGCCTGGATGGTTCTGTGCATACGCAGAAGCATACACTTGCTTGTGCATGTATGCGGCCACAAGCGAACCAGTAGCAACGGAATTTGCAACCCACTACTGCCGCACACGCATTACATTTTGGGGGTTCACCCGCGTGCTTTGGGCACTCAGTCCAGAAAAGATTACCCATCACCTGAGCATGTCACCAACAAACGTTCAATGCTTTGTGTCTAACTGTATCAATGGGAAACCTGGCGTCAGGATACACAGTTCACGGCCGACAGTGGCCACCATTACAGGCTAGAGATCAAAGGAGGGCAACCTGATGGGGACTTGGCAGCCAAACGAGAAGCCAGAGCAGAAAGGCTGCCCCAGACAGCCCACTGTTGAGTCTTCCTGCAAAGAAAATGGCTGAGTCGAGGGAAGGAGAGACTGGCTTCATATGTTTCCCTGCAATGCTTGGGGAATCAGGGGCTTGATGTGAAACAAGGTTCTTGCAAAGGATCCCTGCTTGTAGGTTACAGGAAGGTTGAATGTAATTCCCCACTAATATTACCTCTCAGTTCAAAATTGTGTGTGCGTGTGTCTGTTTGTGTGTGTAGGGTACTTTCTTTGCCAATACGAGGATTGCTGTGATGCCGTGATCCTGCCAGATTTGTTATTTTATACTGGGTTTTCACTATTATTCCTAAAACAAGCTCTAACCTTTAGATTTGTGGCATAGAAGCATTTGGAAGGAATTAAGCAATAATTGCTGAAGTTGTGTATTATTTAAAACATGCTGCCTAGAACACCCACAATGAAATCCATAGTAGTGTCCAGTAACTGCGTATGTATCTTTATTACCTATTTATGCAGCACAGTAGAATAATAAAGGACGTTTAAGCAGAAACACTAGAAATAAAAGGAGTCTCGGGAGCTTTGAACTTGTTAGCAAGTTACAAAATCCTTGCAGATTTATTTGATATGGCTCTCTTCTCCCCCAGGAATTTAAAACTCCCTAGATGTTTCACAGTCAAAAACATCTGGAAACACCAGGTCACCTGTCCCTCTGGAAACCGGTTGCCAGCATGGTCTTTCCACGCATGAACAGGTTCCAGCGTGCAGGTGCCAGGAAAAGCCTCTTCTTGTCAAACCGACATGGTCCCTGCTAGAAGATACCATCAGGGAAGCAGTAACAGCTAAATGTGCTTTTCCTGGTACAACTTTGGTTTTTATTTTACTTTCTTAAGAGAAGTACGGGTGGTCCTCCATTTATGACCACAATTGAGCCCAAAAATTGTGTTGCTAAGTGTGATGGTTGTTACGTGAGTTTTAAAGTGACTTTTGCTTTGCCCCATTTTACAACCTTTCTTGCCACAGTTGTTAAGTGAATAACTGCCCTTGTTAAGTTAGTAACACTGTTGTTAAGCGAATCGGGCTTGTCAGAAGGTTGCAAAAGGGGAACCTATGACTCCAGGACACTGCAACCATCATAAATGAGCCAGTTGTCCAGGGATGAGCCAGGGATGCTGCAAGGGTCATAAGTGTGAAAAACAATCACAAGTCACATTTTTCAGTGCCAGAGTAACTTCGATTGGTCGCTAAATGAATTGTTATTAATTGAGGACTATCTATACTGGCCTCAGGCCCAAACCTGGAAAGGACCCTTTGCAAAATATAATTTCCTATTTTCAACGTTCTGATGAGTCAAAATTTTCCATCCAGAAACAACATCAATTAACCAATTGTTCTCCTACTGCAGGATATTGGTTCTTTCCACACTGTGGGATTAACTTGCCAATTGAGGTCAAAAACAGCAGAGAAGCTTCACAGAGGCAATGAAAAGAGAAAGGGATTTTAACTTTTCAGAATTCCAGCTTTCCTGCCTTCTATTGAAGACCTGTATGCCGCATGGGACAGAAAGAGGACTGAGAAAATATCTACAGACCCCTCACATCCCGGACACAAATTCAAGGAGTGATTCAACCTAGAAATAAGAAATTTTCTGACTGTGAGAACAATCAACTGATGGAATAGAAGTTGCCTCAGAAGTGGTGGGAGCTTCATCACTAGAGGCTTTAAAGAGATTGGACTGCCATTTGTCAGAAATGGTTAGGGTCTCTCCTGCTTGGGTGGGGGGGATTGGACTAGATGACCTACAAGGTTCCTTTCAACTCAGTTAATCTAATCTAACGTTTCAACTCCTCCCCTTGGGATGGCATTGTGTACCAAAACAACCAGACAGAGGCAGATTCCCCCCCCCCATGCCATCACTCTGCTAAACACCTAATTCCCACAGCAATGTCTTATGCCTAAGGATATTTACCCATGTAGTAGGGCTGTATTATGATGATCCTTCTCATCTTTCCTACTACCTTCTCCTATCGTATCTTATGATTTAGCACTTTATTGTTTGTATCTTATGATTTATGATTTATCACTTTGTTGTTTGAGAACATGCATCGGAGACAAAGTGTTCCGATGTGTGTTCTTGTGATCTTGTGTGTTCAATCACACTTGGCCAATAAAAAATACCGAATGGAATTGAATTTCATTCTCTTTGGCTGCTCTCCAAAGAATAAGAAAAATCTTCAACAAGGAAGAGGCAACATTGTGGAGTAAATTTGGAATTGCAGAACATCTTCTGAAAGTTCTCAGAACCCATTACATACACAATGTGGGCCTCACCTCATGCTTGGAGTATTCTAAACGTTGAAGTCCAGACACCTTAACGGTGCTGTGGTTCGCCATCATGCTAGAACCATGATGGCGAACCTATGGCATGCATTTCAGATGTGGCACGCAGAGCCTTCTATGCCTGAAAACGGCCCAAAAAACAGGCCACTTCTGGGCTGTTTTTTTGGGCCGCTTTCAGGCCATTTTTCGGGCCATTTCTGGGCCTTTTTCTGGCTGTTTTTGAAAAATGGCCAACAATCTGGCATGTGTGCGCCGGCCAGATGGACTTTGGATTTCCTTTGCTCCGGTGCGTGCACATGCATGCTATCAGGGTTCCAAGTAACCCAATCGGTCCAGTCCACACAAGGACGCACGCACATGCACGCAGATTCCCGTTTGGGCACTTGGTGCCGAAAAGGTTCGCCATCACTGTGCTAAATTCTAACATCGATCCATCCTTGAGAAGACCTGAAGCCAAATGTTCACCATCGGATGCTCCGTGCTGCTGCTTTTCTTTTCTGGGCAGCCAGGTATATGTCCAAGTAACTCTGAGTTGGTATAGAGAACCACCAGAGAGATCTCAAAAAAGTCAAGAAGGCAGCTGCAGTTGCACGATCAAAGTTTAACTCCTTTTTATGCATGCTATGTAAAAATTCCAGATTCAGTTAAGGCAGCCTTTCTCCATCAGGCAAGGTTCTTAACCTCTTTGATTTTACCTAACCCTGCCAGCAACTGCCCTCTTGCTATAATGCTAATAATGGGCTTTGAAATCCAGCTGATCAAGGGAGGGTGAATTGTTATATTTGGCGCATGCATCTAAAATGGGGTGTACCAAACATTTGGGGTAACATTAGCAGGACAAGGTTCCTTAGCCAATCTCGTAGCTCTGCCAGAGGACATAAGGCGCTTTCCCTCTGCTTTAATTTGGACTGAATACAAACGATCCTTGCAATATCGTGGTTGCTGCTGCTTTTTTTAAACTTATATTTGCGCAGGTAATGACGATGCGCTCATTTATGCAAGATTATCCTTTTATCACATTTGCAGACTCATTTATGAGGCTCCTGTTTTGCTCCTGAGGGCATCATCAAGTGAGTTAAGTTGCACTATTTGTTTCCTGCAGAGAACTGGCAGGGTCTGTCTCCCCTGAGTGATGAGGCGCGGCTGCCTTTGCCAAATAGGGTCTGCGTGATGGATATGGTACGCATGAATATGATCGCGAGAAATTAACATGATTATTGAGGAAATGCGCTTGTGTTTACATTCTGCTACCCATGGCATTACCTTTTATCACACACACCCCATTTTTTTAGCAACAAATGTACACAAATGACTTCCATTTTGGTTCACAGGAGGAGAAACAAAAATTGGAAAAAAAATAATGAATTTTCAGAGATTGTTTTTTATTTAAATAACACTCGGAGGGAGAAAGAGAATTGCAAGTTTGCTTGTTATATTTTGGTAAAGTTAAATCTTGACAATTGGGGGAATAATGACGCCCTATGCCAGATCTTCCTTAAAGTACAGATTTGGCTCATCTCAGAAAAATGAGAATAACAATAGCATTTAAATTTATATGGTATAAGTTTCCAGCCCTCTCTAAGTGGATTATTGAGTCCCCCAACAATCTGGGTCCTCATTTTACCAACCTTGGAAGGACGGAAGGCTGATTCAGATTAACAGAGTTGGAAGGGACCTTGCAGGTTATCTAGTCCAACCACTTGCCCAAGCAGGAAACCCTACATCTGCCTCTACCTAGGATCAAAATTCCAATCTCCTGATCGTGAGGCAAGAGCTCCACCTCTAGGCCACAGCTCCTCCTGAGTCAACCTTGAGTCAGTCAGGATTGAACTGCTGGCAATCAGCAGAATTAGCCTGCAATACTGCATTCTAACCACTGCACCACCATGCCTCATGTGGAAAGATCAGATCTTGCTAGTATTTGAGTGGGGAACTATCAGGAAGGGTACCCACAAGACAGAGCTTTGATTGCATCATCATAGCCATCATCTTCACTCCCCCCCCTCCCCCAAGTGAGGGAAGACAGAGAAGGCATTTGAATCCATGGATCCATGATCACCATGGAGCCAAGAACTTGTCCAGAGCTCTATGATTGTTTTTTCTACCCTTTGGGACACCAGCATTCTTTTCCTGATTCGTCCATCCTGATGATGTTGTTTCCCAGGGCCAGTCACAATTGCAGGACTCCAGCTGGCATATGCCGCCGCCAACTCCTACCAGGTTAGAATTGGACTCTTCGTCATTCGTTTGAGCACCATCGTATGAAGAAGACCATCACATGAGAAGAGCAACCAAAATGATTAGAGGGCTGGAGGCTAAAACATACAAAGAACGGTTACAGGAATTGTCTAATCTAAATGTCTAATCTAGCGAAGAGAAGGACTAGAGGAAACATGATAGTAGTGTTCCAATATTTGAGGGGCTGCTGCAAAGAAGAAGGGTCAACCTGTTCTCCAAAGCACCTGAAGGCAGGACAAGAAGTAATAGATGGAAACTAACCAAGGAGAGAAGCAACCTAGAACTAAGGAGAAACTTTCTGATGGTGAGAACAATCAATCAGTGGAATGCTTTGCCTTCAGAAGTTGTGGGTGCTCCATCACTGGAGACTTTTTAAGAAGAGATTGGACAGCCATTTGTCTGAAATGGTATACAAGCAGAGGGTTCGACTAGAAGACCTTCAAGGTTCCTTCCTTATTCTATGTTTTCTATCCCTCCTGCAGGAGGGAGAACTGAGCTCCACTGTTCCTCCCCACATACACTCCCCATGCTGATCAGCCATAAGATTGTAGAGATAGGAAGATCAAAGGGCAATCTAAGAAAATGGGGCCTCCCTATTGAAGACACTGTGGGAATGTGCTAGCGTGCAAACAATGTCCTTCAACATGTACAGAGGAAAACCTCATGTTGCTGAGCGAAAGTGCTGTTGACATGGCCTAATATTGGGCAAATGCCATTTAGCTTTAATCCTATTCATTCTACATAGTTTTTAAACGTGCTGTATTTTTGTGACCTATTTTATTTGCTCACTGTTAAATGTTTCATGTCTACATGTCTATGGAGATTCTCGATCATCATTCAGAACTGAAGCAGCTTCTTGGATGAGAAGTGAAATATTTTCAAGGAAAAAAACCAAGGAAGTCCAGTTGCCTTTTGGAAAAGAATCTTTGGCACAACCATGAGCTGTATGGTTACGAATCTCCATAGACATTTATATGTTTATAATTTGTAGGTGCTTCTGACATGAATAAAGACAACCACAATATTTCCCATCACTGGTTCTGCATCCTAGGGGAAGGCAGGTAGAAGCAGAGGTGAAATCCAGCAGGTTCTGACAGGTTCTGAAGAACAGGTAGAGGAAATTTTGAGCAGTTCAGAGAACCTGCAAATGCCACCTCTGGCTGGCCTCAGAGTGAGATGGAAATGGAGATTTTGCAGAATCCTTCCCCTGCCACACCCACCAAGCCACGCCCACAGAACCGGTAGCAAAAAATATAATTCTTCACTGGGTAGAAGGAATTGTGTAGAGCAATGGTGAGAAGCTCCCTCCCACCTTATCCCAAACCCTCCTTGGCACCTGCCACCTGCTACTCACGGTGTGTCTAAACATCACCACAAGATCATCGCAAGGTCATTGTGTCACTCCTTAGAGGCAAAACAAAGCTGAGGAAAATCACCTAATATCCCTTTCACTTACCATATTTTTTGGACTATAAGATGCACCTATTTAGAGGAGGAAAATTAAAAAAAAAAAGGTTTTGGCCTCTGTGCATCCAGTTTTCGCCCTCCCTGTCCCCCAGAAGCACTTTGCAGGCCAAAAACAGACCTGTTTTTTTGAGAAAACGGGACATGTGGAGCAGTGGTGGGTTTCAAAACTTTTTACTATTGGTTCTGTGGGTGCGGCTTGGTGGGCGTGGCATGGCTTGGTGGGTGTGGCTTGGTGGGCGTGGCAGGGGAAGGATACTGTAAAATCTCCATTCCCACTCCACTCCAGGGGAAGGTTACTGCAAAATCCCCATTTCCTCCTGATCAGCTGGGACTCAGGAGGCAGAGAATAGATGGGGGCAGAATTTTTACTACCGGTTCTCTGAACTTCTCAAAATTTCCGCTACCGGTTCTACAGAACTAGTCAGAACCTGCTGAAACCCACTCTGGGGGCTGGGAAGGGTGAAAACTCGATGCACAGACTGTTCGGGAGGCCAAAAATTCAGTCTATAAGATGCACTGAAATTTTCACCCACTTATATTGGGGGGGAGTGCCTTATACTCCGAAAAATATGGTAACCCAATAAGTGACTAAATACAGGTAGTCTTCAACTTATGACCATAATTGAGCCCAACATTTCTATTGCTAAGGGAGACAGTTGTCAATTAAGTTTTGCCCCGTTTTACAACCTTTCTTGCTACAGTTGTGAAATGAATTGCTGCCGTTGTTGAATTGGTAACACAATTGTTAACTGAGTCCAGCTTCCTCATTGACTTTGCTTATCAGAAGGTCTCATAATGGGATCGCGTGACTCTGGGACGCTCTGGGAGAGTGCAACCATTATAACAGTGCAACAGTCAGTTGCCAAGCATTTTCAAGTGTGATCACATGACCAGGGAGATGCAAGACTTGTAAGTGTGAAAAACTTGTAAGTGTGAATGGTTACTAAATGAACTGTTGTAAGTCAAGGACTACCTGTATAGCATTATTTCGCCATTATCATGCCAAAATAGATATCGCCAAAGGTTTATGCTGGCAAACTTCAACTCAGAAATAAGGAAGAGGCTTAAACCAGTCTGAGGTTGGGGTTTTTTGGTTTTTTGTTTAAAACGCCTGGATCTTGAATCTTATCCGATCTCCACTGGATACTTCTTGAGCACGGATGTACATCAGCCTCCGTCTCTCTCTCTCTCTCTCTCTCTCTCCCTCTTGTTCTCTTTGCTTATCATGCTAATTTGATGCCATGTTATTCTCTTGGGTGACATGGAGATAAATTTGACACCAGTGTTACAATAACTAGTCGTAAAAATTATGATTGCCAATATCTTGGAGGCACTTTCCCTGCGAATAGTAAGATGAAGTGAATTAACAGCGTGAAGAATTGTTGGCAAGAGAGCGACATTGTAAATGTCCCAATTATTTCTCCTGTGACACAGGATTGCTGTGGGCAAGGAAAAGCACAAAAAGGCGAAGGCTCATTGACACGCCGAAGGAAAGACAGGCTTCTACCGCCACCAAGGATAACCTTTGGCAAACACACTTCCGATCAGAAATCTTGGCAGGAATCCAGGGAGAACCTTTCTAAAAATGTTAACTCGGGCTCTTTCCCTAGAAATGACCATTTTTTTAAAAGATAGTGAAGGCTTCCACAATCTGGAACCTTCTAAAAGTGTTAGACCTCAACTGCTCAAATTCTCAGTCACATCCATAACTGAAAATCATCTGGCTTGAACGAGCAACACTGAATATTGTTTAATATTGAATATTGAACACAGCATACTGTTGTGATCCAGCTGTAGCTACAGGTAGTCCTACATTTTATGAACATAATTGGGACCAGAATTTCCCTTGCTTAAACAGGGTAGTGTTGTTTGGTAAGTCATGCCTGATTTTATATCTTTTTTTCTACGGTTGTTAAGCGAATCACTGCGTTTCCTAAGTGAATTATGGAGTTATTTAGTGAATCCACCTTCCCCTGTTGATTTTGCTTCTCAGAAGACTGTTGGAAAGGTTACCAAGGGTGATCAAGTGATCCCAGGATACTACAACCATTGTAAAGACATGCCAGTTGCCATGTCCATGAATTTTGATCACATGACCATGGAGATGCTACAATGGTCATAAACACGAGGACCAGTTGCCAGTAACTTCAAACAGTTGCTCAACAAATGGTTGTAAGTCGAGGACTAGCTGTAAGTCCATTTCAGCGTTGTTTTAGTGTGGTCTATCTTTGTCTAGTAAACTAGTAAAGTAGACTAGTAAAAAAGGGAACAGGAAGAACAGGCTGTTGAAACAATTAAATGATTCTTCTTCTTAATGCAGTGTTTCTTCACCCCATCAACTTTAAGATGTGTTGATTTCAACTCCCAGAATTCCCCATGCTTGCTGTTGGTAAGGTAACATATATTGGGCTTGTAAAATAATTTCCTTCCCCAACAGATATTGCTTCAAAGTGCATTTTTTTGCATGTCCCATTTATCATGGCTCAAAGCTAGATTAATTATCAATTAGAACATAGAATAGCAGCACTGGAAGGGACCTTGGAAGTCTTCTAGTTGAACCCCCTGTTCAAACAGGAGACCCTATAACATTTCAGACAAATAGCTGTCCAATCTCTTCTTGAAAGCCTCCGGTGATGGAGAACCCACAACTTCTGGAGGCAAGTCATTCCACTGATAAATTGTTCTCACTCTCAGGAAATTCCTCCTTAGTTCTACGTTGGCTCTCTAATGATCAAGCCCATTAATAGGTTGGAAGGCACCCTGGAAGTCTTTGCCCAAGGGAGAAATCCTTATATTGTCCAGGACAAATGATTGTCCAATCTATTCTTGAAGAGCTCCAGTAACAGAGCACTCACAACCTCTAAAGGCCAGCCGTTCTGCTGGTTTATTGTTCTCACTATCAGGAGATTCCTGATAGTTCCAGGATAATCTTACGGACATAGAAAAAAGTACATAAATAATGAAATTGGTAACGCTAGGCAGGAGATCACGAGTCCTGTGCGTTGAGCTGCTTCCAAGCTACCTGTCTCGACCCCTTACTGTGAGCATTAACTTCATAACTGAAGTATGGCGAAGGTTGGTTCCACCATATTAAAAAAGGGAACGATTTACGGCCATCTGTAATTGCTCACTGAATATTTCATGGCCTTATATTGTACCCCTATTTTCAAGCTGTTTGCTTCAGCGCTGTGGATGCATAATGTTCTTCCAATACAGGATGGCTTTTGGTGAGATTCTTGGAGATGAATTCACATCGAAAGGAAGAGGTTCTCCTGACTGGCTTTCAGCCGAAGCACAAACTCAAGGTTATTCTGACCAGAGGGAGGCTGGGTAGACTAGGAGGCTATGGGTTCAAATATCTGAAAGAGAATTATCTAGAATCATTATCTAGACTTCCACTACTTGAGGGGCTGACACAGAGGACAGGGATGACCTACTCACTAAAGCACTTGAGGGCAGGACAAGGAGTAACGGGTGGAAGATTGTCAAAGAGAGACACAACCTAGAATTAAGAAGGAATTTATTTATTTATTTATTGGTGCAATTTATATGCCACCCTTCTCCGGAGACTCAGGGCGGCTTACAATGAGTTAAGCAATAGCCTTCATACTTTTGTATATATCTGCTTAGCAGGGCTTTTCTGCCCGCCCTGAGTGGTGTTCTATTTTATACAAAGTCAGCTTATTGTCCCCATCATCTGGGTCCTCATTTTACCTACTTCGAAAGGATGGAAGGCTGAGTCAATCTTGAGCCTGGTGAGATTCAAACTTGCAGTAATTGCAGGCAGCTGGTGCTAGTTAACAACCCTTTAGTATGCTGTGCCTGTTCTGTCCCCGTCTACCACATGCACAAACACCCACCCCAAAGGGTTAAATAATTGTTCCAAAACAGTCAAAGGTTCGTTATCAAAACTTGGCAGCAACGCAGCAGCTGCCTGCCAAGAGCTTTTACACCAAGAAGGAGGGGTTGTTCCTCCACCAGATAACACAAAAATACAGACAGTTTGAAGTAGTCCAGTAACAGAAATCCACAACAGATGAGGCTTTGTTCATCCAAAAGTGCAAGTGACTCGCCAGAGTTTTTGCTTTGTCCATCACAGAACTGGAATGGCCATCACCCTCCCTTATATAGCCTGTGGGGTGTGGTCCAGTGACTCAGCTCAATCTCTGGCACGCCTTCTCATCTGCTGTGACCGTTTAGCATGCCGATGCTGGCGTGGATTCAGCCACAACTTGTCTCCCTCATCACTCTCCAACAGATCGGAAACACCTGGCTCCTGGCCAATCTCCTCTCCCTTGGCCGACACCTGAGGAATTGCCAGAGAGGAGGGGCCGGGAGAGGGAGGCCTGGCCGGCTCCTTTCCTTCATGTTCGGAGCCTTCTTCCTCCGATACGATGGGTTCGGGGGTCGGAGCCACAACAGTGCCACCAATAAATAAATACTTCAGTTATGATGTTAATGCTCACAATAAGGGGTCGAGACAAGTAGCTTGGAAGCAGCTCAACACACAGGATTCGTGATCTCCTGCCTAGCGTTATCAATTTCATTATTTACTTTATTCTATGTCCATAAGTTTATCCTGGCATCTTCCCCTGGTCTAAAATGTATGACTGATTTCCTTGCTTGGTTACATGGAAAGGAAGAGCAGAATGACTTTTAAAAGAGCAAGCCTTGTTTCAAATGACCCCTCTCTCTCTCCAAAGAGATACCACCCTCTAGTGGGAACAGGTACATGTAGATCAGCCATTTGTTTGGTGACCGCACAAAATTACCACAGCTCTGAAATAAGTGACTATGATCAGTCTTCACACGTATGACTGTCACAGCATCCCCATAGCCAAGTGGTCAAAATTCAGGCATTTGGAAACATCTGATGATCTGACCATTCTTGTGTGAATGGAATCTGGGAGAGCCCATGGCTGTCAAAAAAGTCAACCATATGATCATAAGCTTTGCTAGCTGGGGAATTCTGGGAACTGAAGTCCATGGATCTTTAAAGTTGCCAAGGTTGAGAAACACATCCCTACTCCTTTTTAATGAGCAAACGTTCACAAAAAAGATCACAAAGCAGCGGCTGCCATTTTGACTTTTTTGCCTCCCTTGGCAGATGCCCCTCATTGAGCCCACATTTGCTGAGATAAATTCGTTCGCACGGTACTTCAGGAATCAAGGATGTCGCTCTGCAGTCCTCTTAATGGCTCGTGCTGGTTAATTCCTGGAGCTGAGTCAGCTTCTCCGCAGTCACACCTGTGCAACTTTGCAGTGACTTGAAAATTCTTCCTTGCAGCAAATGACTCCAGCAAGAGCCATAGAAAATACAGTTAATGTGGGAAAAAATCGAGTTTCCCTTGATTAAGTAGTTTTGTAATTAGCACTTGAGAGATGAGTTATGCGACAATGGCAGAGTTGGCATCCAGCCATTGTGGAGAATCACCAGCAATTGGGAAATTGTAACAAGCCGAGATGGATTGAATGTGCATTCTCTTCAAGCAGATATTCCCAATCTATACTAGCCATGATGAAGGTTATGGGACAATTCACCACGGCCAACCCGCCGCGGCCATCTTGCCATGGCCATCTCACACTGGCCAACTCGCCATGGGACAATTCCACTCAGGGTAACTCAATGGGATACATGTTATCCGCCACTATGTTGAAGAAACAGTGGCGGATAACATTTATTGTGTTGAGTTATCCTAATGGAATTGTCCCTGGTGAGTTGTCCAAAGGGGAGATGGCCATGGTCAGTTGGCCATGGCGAATTCTACACAAGGAATGACTTCACCGCCTGCCTGCTGATTCTACCATGACTGACTGCCCTGACGGTCCAGCCATCAAAAATTCAGGGATGGACTGAGGTGGGAGTCTGACAGGAAATTGCACAGTAGGTGTCCAAATGAAGTCAGAAACTCTGACACAGACTTTTATTTTTATAGCAATAAATATATTTAACACGTCTATGGTATTTACATTAGACAAGATAGTAGGCACATCACTACATCATGAGGTAAATCACAGAATAGCCTACAGAGCACACAGAGAAGAAAAAAGAGAAACACCCCCTTTATACCCAGCATCCAATCATAGATTGCCTCATGCAGGAGTCTGCACTCTCCAACCAATCAACTACCACTGTGTTCTGGCCCGTTGTAATTATGAGCGGTTACTAAACAAATGGTTGAGGTCTACCGGTACTTATTCCTAGTTGAGAGTGGTGTCTCTTTGGGTAGAGAGAGGTCATTTCAATCCAGGGACTCTGTTAAGGTATTTAATTTAATAGCTGGAACATATTAAATTTACCTGGTTTCAAATGACCCCCCTTTCTCTCCAAAGAGACACCACCCTCAAATAGGAACAAGTACCGGTAGATCTCAACCATTTGTTTGGTGACCGCTCAAAATTACAATGGCTCTGATTAGTGATTATGATCAGTCCTCACACTTATGACTGTCACAGCATCCCCATGGCCAAGTGATCAAAATTCAGGCATTTGGCAACAAGCATACACTAACGATGAGTGTGGCATCCCAGTTTCCAACCAGCAAAGTCAAAGGAAGAAGTCAGATTCGCTTAACAGCTGCAGTGGTATGCTTAACAACCATGGCAAAAAAAGGTTGCAAAATTGAGTAAGACTCCCTTAACAACTGCCTTGCTTGGGAATGGAAATTGTTGGTCCCCTCTTGTGGGCATAAGTCAAGGACTACCTGTATCCTTCCATAGTCTCAGAATTAACTTCTCTGTCTGCAAATGCTCTCTTTGGCTTTAATTGGGAAAAGAGGCACACCTCCAATGCAGATTGATGCTCAATGTCCAGGAGAAAAGTGTGCAACATGAGTCACACGTCCCTGCAGAGCTTTGGCTCTGGTGTCCAAGTGCAAGCTTCTGGCAACTGTAAGTTTATTTTAAAACAATAGAAAGGGAAAGTTATTACATACCTCCAGATCATTACATAACTGTCTTTAATCCTTTTAATATAATCATTTTTACATTTCACTTTCTTCCAATCTGTGTCTCCCTGACCGCATTTGTTCTAAAAAGCATATCTCCAATGTGACACATCACATCGAGTTGAATCGAATCAAATCGAATCGAATCGAATAGAACAGAACAGAATAGAATTCTTTATTAGCCGTGATTGAACACAAAGAATTTATCTCTGTTGCATAAGCTCTCAGTGTACATACAAGCAGAAAACTGATAAATCATGATACAATCATATAACATAAATTCAAACAATGAAGTGATAGTCATAAAATACCAATAGGAGTAGGTAATACGAAAGATAAAAGAATAATAATACAGTCCTGCTACATGGTTAGATATCCTTTGGCACAAGACAGTGATGTGAGAGGTGGGTATTTAGCAGAGTGATGGCATCGGGGAGGGGGGAACTGTCTTTATCTATTTCTCCCTCCTCCTCTTCCCTCTCCTTTCCTCTGCACATATATCCTTTTGCAATGAAACAGTCCCTGCAGAGTTTCTCTAAAAAGACCATAACATCATCAGATTTGTTGGCTAGAGGTTAAAGTTTTCATTAGGCCAGGATTGGTTTCCTAAACTGTTGTTGTCATTGTCTTCATCATCATTAAACAATGGCTGTCTCTGATTCTTTGCATTCAGATCATCTGCCAGTTTCCACGTTGGCAACGGCTGGCTTCTGCTCGGCTCCTGGGAGCGAGACAGCATCACTCATCAGTGTTCTGGATTTTGTACAACCTTAACGTTACTTAAACGAATGTTGAATGTTTGTGTGCATTGTTAGCAATTGGTGATAGATGCCTTTGGGGGAACCACACATTCAATAACAACACTTCCCTGCCCCCCTCCCCAAAAAATAGACGAAAAGGATTTTTTTAATGGGAGGCGACATAACTGCTTGCAATTTGGCTATTCATTGTGTCTTTGGCATTTTATGTACTGCATTAGCTCAGGCAATTTCATGCATATGGATATAATGCATTAAGTGGAGGCATTTAAATATAGTGAAACTAATTTTATGATGATTAGTTGAAGGAAATCATTGTAGTGGTATCATCTATATAGGAGCCAATTTGCATGAAAATGCCCAAAGTTGCTATGCCAACATTTTCGACGCTGCCGGTCGGGGTCGTCTTCGTGTCAGGACTTTGTATTAAAAATCGGTCTCCAGTGCCGAGTCTTTTAATTCATTGCAGGCTTTAGGCCATTTGCTCACAAAACGCTTGCAGTAAAACAAATGAATAGCTAAGATACTCATTTGCATGATTCCCATTTCCGAACCATTCCCCTGAAATTAAAGGAAGCCTGCGACTTTGGTGGAGAAGACGGATGGGCAGATGAACTAGGCAATTAATATTTTTTTCAGCACTCTCTTTTAAAGCCCTCCAAAGACGGGAGCAACACATGCTGCCTTCCAGACAAATTGGGTCCCACCACACTTGCAGCCTTCGCCGTGGCAGCAGCTCGCTCCCCCTCTCTTCCCCTTTATTGTCTCACTTACATTATCCAGTAATTAAAACTATTTACCATTCCTACTTATCTGCCATCTGCTGCTATTGAGGCGTCCTGCTCTCTCTATAAAGCCATCTTCAAAGCAACAAGGAAAAGAGCAGATTCAAACACAATTGGGACAGGATGGGGAGGGTGGGGAGGGTGGAGGGGGGGTCAGAAAGAGACAGCTCTGTTCCTTGTAGAGGCTGGGAAGGGGAGGCAGGAGGCCAGCTGGATGATGCAACCAAAGGACAAGGATGATGGACGCCAGAGGCCTCTGTTGGCTCCAGGCGGCTGAGCAACATCGTTTGACTCCCATTTTAATGGGGTTCCTCAAGGGACAGAAACCCAGAAATCTCTTTTGTTACTTGTGTTTATGCCCCCACTCTGCCCCAGGTTTAGAAAGTCCAGCTCCAATTCAACAAATAGTTCCATCTAATGTTGTGTAGGCATCTCTTCTGGGCGTCGTCTCAGCAATACAACATGGTATGTATGAGCATGCAAACATCTCAAGAAGATAAGTGAAGAAAAGCTGGATTGAGTCAGGCTCAATTTGGTCTCTTCCTTTTAGTGCCAATTTGGTAGAATATAATAGAGCAGAGGTCTTCAAACTCGACAGCTTTAAGACTTGTGGACTCCAACTTTCAGAATTCTCAGCCAGCTATGCTATGGAATCTGTAGAGTTATATAAAACTCCCTTTTACAGTCATGTAATCCCTTAATTTAGGGGCAGAGTCAGGGTGACTGGATGGAACTGAGCATTTACTGGCCGGATGCCCTTCCTGATGCCTACATGGAGTTCACTGCAGATTCTGAGAGAAACATCTGCCACTATCTAGGATTAAACCACCATCCCGCTCATCATGATGTTTCAGGTTACATATATAGAGTCATATTCTATATATTCTATTCATATTCAATTCTCTTCTTTGGAATAGAGTCAGACAGGGCCTTCAACTCACAGGGTCTTTTTAAACACACCTTTGGATTAATTCGATCACTCTTTGCCAGTCTGGAACTGGGACTGCAAGCATAGGAGCTACAACTCCCAGAATTTCCGGGGTCAGCTGTGCATTCTAGGAATTGCAGTGAAGGTAAAAAACACATTACTTCCTTTTTAAAACCAGGACCACACCTGGCCGGGTGGGCAGAGCTCTGCTCCGTCGTCGCTACCGGACTGCCGGATTACTGGCCAAGATCGCTACCAGATCGGGTGATCAGGTCCGATCTGGGAGCATTTCACCCCTGAATTGCAGTCTCTGGCTAGAGATGTAGGCTACTGGCTAGAGATAGCCAGATAGGTAAGGCTACAGTAGACACTTGCACACCCAGAAGCAACACCTATGCACAAAGCCTATCTAGTGGTTTTCAAAAGGACTCCCAGGAGGTGTGATGGGAAACTAAATGTTGGAACTTTGCTCAGATTTCCCAACGCTCAGTAAGAGCCAAGCAAACGGAGCTCTTTCCTGCTCCAGGAAGAGCCACAGAACGGCAGCCTGATGGCTCCTCTCTTTGGATTGCCACCTCTCGGTTGCAAAATTCCCATCCAGAAGTGATGGCCTTCACTTCTGGATGGGAATTTTGCAACCGAGAGGTGGCAATCCAAAGAGAGGAGCCATCAGGCTGCCGTTCTGAGGTCCTTATGGATTGCAACTATCTCATGATCTCCTGGAGTTTAGCAACCCAGAGTTGGGTGCCCTGCAATGCCATTTTTTATTATAGAAATCTAAGCCCCCTCAGGTGAGTTGTTTCAGGTAGTTGTCACATGCAAACAAGGCGGGCTTCACCCCTGCTTTCTCCAAAGCTCATTATAGAAAGACCCAGCATCCTTTGACAATCTAGTGGGCGGAGGATTTAATCATTGCCCCAACTGCCTGCAGCATTTTAATTCTCTTTCCTTTTGTCAAGGAGGCAGAAAAGTAATCCTGGTCTTTTCCACTTTGGGTTGAGATGCTATTTCAAAGTGGAGGACTGAGGAGAGCAAATGGACATTTACAGTGCTGTATGATGACAATGATGCCTTTGGTTGAAATGATGCCTTGGTCTTGGTTTAATTTTTAATTCTTACATCATTGGTCACTGCAAGGAGAACAAGTGTTCTGCAGAGCTTGGTGCCACTTCTAATTCCTCCAGAAGTCCTGAAAGTTTCTCAAAGTTTACCTACGCTCCAAGCTTCATCATCATGCTCAGAAGGACCAGAGGGCTGCTGGCCTTTTCACTCCTTGCCATTTATGGGGAGTCTTCCAAATTTAAACATTTGAAGAAAACATTTAAGGGGAGGGAAAAAAATTCTCCAGAAGATGTTTTTGCTATCAATCATGCAGTAATGTAAACCAGATGCAGCTAGTCCTTGGGTTTCGACCATAATTGAGCCTAGCAATTGTAGTCATGTCATGAAGATTGTGGCCAGACCCAATTTTACTCTCTTTTTCTCAGTGGTGGTTAAGGGAACCCAGTGGTCATTAAGCAAACCCATTGTTCACTATGGTCTGGATTTGGCTGGAAACCGGAAGTAAATACTGGTTTCTGGGGAAACCATTGTAAATCAGTCCTGTGACCAAAGGGCACTGAAACAACAATAAATGGGGAGCACCCAAAATGCTGTGGGGGTCCATCGTAACTTTGAATGGTCACTAAGCAACCAGTCATAGATTGAGGATTACCAATACTGGCAGTGTTCTTTTCTCTCCTTTTGAATGAGCAACAATAAATTTATCTATTGTTTGATTACGTTGCAGAGACCCTGAGAAGTCCCTGGTTGAAGGTCAGTGTCAATTCTCAGCCATCCAGGTAAAGTTGTCTAAAAGGTTGAGTCACAGCACAACTGGACTTCTTTTTACTTAAAAGAGTAACAGAGTTGGAAAGAACCATGGAGTTCTTCAGTCTAACTCCCTGCACAAGCAGGAGATCCTCAATCAATCAATCAGAACAGAGCTGAAGACGCTGTTTTTTTATTTGTGACCTAAATGGAAAAAAAATATTTGCTAGGACGTCGAGAGGCATTAACCACCCCTTACGAGCTGCTTTGACAAACAGTAGCCACAGGGAGGGAAAATCTTAACCTAAGGATCCCATTTAAAGTAAACTATGAGAATTATATATAAAAGGTCTTTTAGGTAGGAATTGAGGAGCAAATGATTTTTAGTCTCTGTGGGGACAAATGAGCCATAACAAGCGCTCAATTCTACATGCATGTAATATTACCCTATGGTTTAAAAAAATGGCTTTTAAATCACATAAATGAAGTTATGGGCCATTGTACAAAATAAAGATTTCACTGTGCTCTGGACTGGGTGTTTTGGGGTTGTTGGCTTTTTTTTTTTTTAGTTCTTTGATCGAAAGCGAGGTTAGTGGGTTTTATTGCTCTGTAAATTAAAGCTGCTTTTTTATTTGATTGAACGAAATTAAGCCTTCTCCATGTTGGAAAATGACAATTACCAGGATATATTTTTGGCTGTTCTCCAAATGGATTGGTACCCTTTTAACAATCCACCAAAGCTTCATTGAGGATTTCAATACCTATTTTAATTAAAACAAAAGCCTACGTAACAATAATGTCTGCCTTTAAAGAGAGAGGAGAGAAAATGCTCATTGTTTTATATCAGCTTTAATATGTCTTAAGGAGTGGGTGATGGATATGCCAAGCATTGGATTCTGACAATGTATTTGGCGATTCTGGATGCTTTCAGAATTTCCTTATTACATTGCTGACAGCCGTTCAGTGAATTCTAGCTCTTTTTTAAAAATAACAATCCCGCAGAAATTATTCTTTCGTACCTTAGAGGGGGCCCAAAAATTATGCTCCTTTGGTTACAGCTGGCCTTATGACAGGTAGTCCTCAACTTACAACAGTTCATTTAGTGACTATTTGAAGTTACAAAGGAACTGAAAAAAGTGACATGACCATTTTTTACACTTACTACCATTGCAGCATCCCCACGGCTACGTGATCAAAATTCAGATGCTGGACAACTGACTCATATTTATGACGGTTGCAGTGGCCCAAGGTAATTTGATTTCCTTTTGCGACAAGCAAAGTCAATGACGGAAGCCAGATTCACTGAACAGCCATGTTAATAACAGCAGAGATTCACTTAACAACTTGGAAGAAAGGTGATAAAACGATGCAAAGCTCACTTAATAACTGTCTCGTTTAGCAATAGAAATTTTCGGGCTCAATTGTGGTCGTAAGTCGAGGACTTCCTGTATTCTTACGGTTGTTCACACAGTCAGCCAGTTGTTTAGATTGGATTTGGCACTTTTGTCTGCCTATCGAGTTCTTCCCCAGGACCTGGAACAGGCAGATGTCATTGTTTGGGGTTCATACAATTATAGGCTGGTAGGGACCATGGAGGTCTTCTAGCCTAAGTTGTTGTAAGTTGTTTTAAATAAAGCTGCCTTTTGCAATTGACCAATGGAGGTCTTGTCAATGTTGATGGCCTTCAAGTGTTGCTTCAGATGTTTGGAGACGGCACTATTGCCATTGATATGACCTTATTATTATGGTACATCACATGGTCAGCCAAATGTTTAGACTGGATGTGGCATTTTTGTACATCTTCCCAAGGCCCTGAAATACGATTTTTTTGTTTGATAGAGTTAAAGGAATTATCTTAGAATGTAAACTCTTCCAAGTAAAGCTGCCTTTTGCAACTGACCACTGGTGATTTTGTCAATGTCAAGGGAGTTTAAGTGGTGATCCAGATGTATGGGGATTGCACCCAAGGTTCTGATCCCTATCAATACTACTTTCATTTTCTTTTGCCACACTCCTATTTGCAGGACTTTGTTCTCCAGTTCCTTCTCTTATATTCTGTTGTCTCCAGATATTGTCACATCCAGACTTTTTGTTTTTCTTATTAATTGTTGTGTTTGGGGTGTTGTGTGGCAGGTGCTTGTCTGTTTGAAATCCAAAGTCCCAGGTAATTTAGCAGCTTTTTTTATTATTGTCATGGTCATCATCATGGTCATTATCCCCCAGCAGATCCGATCAAGTTTTTCATATTACAATAAAACAAAAATTTGGACCAAAGGCTTATTTCCCGTTAAAGAGGCAAAATAACGACAATGATCATCATCTTTTAATGACCCCATAATCCCTTGTGGGGTGGAGTCTAGACAATTGAATGGAGCTGAGTGTTTACTGGCCGGATGCCTTTCCTCTTGCCAACATGGAGTTTTGTTCATCAGATATATTCTCAGTGTTCCCAGAGGAAGAAATAACTGCCTCCTCCTAGGATTGAACTCACAGCCTCCTGATAGTGAGGCGAGAGCTCCACTTCTAGGACACCGCATCATTCCTGACTTTCCACTCAGTAATGTCACAAAATTCCACTCATGGGTAAACCTTCCTTCTTTTGTTCTTCTGTAAGCAAACTGCCTCTATTGACTTTCTGGAAGTATCCCAGTGCCGAAGAAACACTCCGTCAAGGAACTAAATGACTTCAGACCGGTTGCTCTAACATCTGTAAAGACCTTTGAAAGACTAGTGCTCGGCCACCTGAGAACAATCACAGATCCGCTGTTAGACCCCTTGCAATTTGCTTACCGAGCAAATAGATCCACAGATGATGCTGTTAATATGACTCTGCACTACATCCTACAACATCTTGAATCCCCAAAAACCTGTGCAAGAGTCCTCTTTGTAGGCTTCAGCTCAGCATTCAATACCATCATTCCAGATATTCTTCTAACTAAACTAAACCAGCTAACTGTACCTGATCACACTTGTAAATGGATCATAAGCTTCCTAACAGACAGGACGCAACAGGCAAAATCACATCAGATACCTGCACAATTAGCACAAGAGCCCCCCCGGGGGGGGGTGCCCTCCACTACTCTTCTCTCTATACACCAAAGATCCCTCTGTTACAATACTGGTTTGCAGATGATACAACAGTGATTGGTCTCATTCAAGACAACGTTGAATCTGCATACAGATGGGAGGTTGAACAACTTGTGGTGCAACCAGAACAATCTTGAACTAAATTCACTCAAAACTGTAGAAATGGTGGTGCATAACCATCTCCATAACTGTCTGGTTTGGCTCTACAACCCAACAAGACAGACACAGACTTCAGAGGATAATTAGAACTGTAGAAAAAACAATGGCTACCCATCTGCCTTCCATGGAGGACCTGTATACTGCAGGAGTCAAAAAGAGGGCTGTGAAAATATTTACAGACCCCTCGCATCCTGGACATAAACTGTTTCAACTCCTACGCTCAAAACGACGCTATAAAGCACTGCACACCAGAAGTTGTTCAGACACAAGAACAGTTTTTTCCTGAACGCCATCACTCTGCTAAACAAATAATTCCCTCAACTGCTGGGATCATACCTGGCGGCTCTTCTCCCTCTGACATGGACTCCTGCCAGCCATAGTGGCTTAGCAGACAGCCGATGGTGCTCCATCTAAAAAGCATGAAAGGCCAGTTGTGATATCTGATTGATCTAGTTGTGCCTAAATTTTTTTCACATTTATTGACCATTGCAGCATCCCCATGGTCACCTGATCAAAATTTGGATGCATGGCAACTGGTTTAACATCCAGTCCAACTCCCTGCCCAAGCAGGAAACCCTACACCATTTCTGACAAAATGGCAGCCCAATTTCTTCTTGAAAGCCTCCAGTGATGAAGCTCCCACTTCTGAAGGCAGCTTCTGTTCTGTTGGTTGATTGTTCTCACCGCCAGAAAAATTCTCATTTCCAGGTTGAATCCTTGTTCAGTTTCCATTCATTATTCCTTGTCTGGCCTTCAGGTGCCTTGGAAAATAACTTGACCCTCTCCTTTCTATGGCAGCCCCTCAGATATTGGAAGACTGCTATCATGTCTGGTCTTTCTCGTCACTAGACTAGCCATGCCCAGTTCCTGCAATCGTCCATCATATGTTTTTGCTTCCAGTACCCTAATCATCCTGGTTAAAGTCACTGATTAACCCAATGGATCAACTAAAACCAACGCAAAGAAGGAGACTCACGTCTAATAATTTGTTAAAGGAGACCTCTCCAGAAGCTTAAGGAGGCTTCCTTGTCCTATTTTTCTTCCTAAAGTATGAGAGAGGGGCCCATATTCATTTGAGTAGCTGCTGTGCATGGCTCTGGGTTTGAAGCTTCATCTCCTTGGCTCTTGCCCAACAAAAGCTGCTGTTACTGCAGGAACAGAGCTTCATAGCTTGGGAGATGTCTCAATTCAGTGAGAAACACATTATTTAAATGACTAGTGGTCCTGTCCAGTCACGACATCTACCTCCTATTCAGAAGTCCTTTGGGGCAATGAGAGTGCCAGGTTGGCCTACAATTTTACTCTGCTGTCCATCTAAACTCTTTTAGAAGCCCAAGGAAAGAAGGACAAATGTTCTGAGGCAGAATTTCCAACCAGGCAAAAACTGAAGGGCCAGCAGTTGACCTCTTTCTACTGACCCATTTCTCTCTCAGACAGTTAGAGCCAGATGGACTTGGCTGGGCAGTTGGGAGACCAGAGAGGAAGTGGATGGAGGTGGATATACTCCAGGAGTACTCTAAGGCCCATCTGCTTTTCCACTTGCATACTCATAGTCTGGCTTCTCTTTGTTCTGCAGTTACTCAAACTCAGTGCTGTCAAATCACAACATCGGACAAACAAGCTTCCATGAATCCTGGACTAGTGATGGGGAAGGCGAGAAGATCTATAAAGTTATCAACTGTCTCTTACACCAAACACAGGATGCTTACCCCAAGGCATCCACCCAACACAGGTTGTCCATCAGCTTTTTCAAGCACTTATCTCTTTGGAGATGTAATTGTAGATTCAGACTTACTTTCAGACTTACTGTAGTTTCAGACTTACTGTCTTTTTTGGTTTCCCTTGAGCAATACTACTGGAGGACAAAGCATCTAGGGAAAATTAATCCATGGGATTTTGCCAGGCTGGACATTAATAAAGCAGGCCAGAAAAGATTCAGATCACAAAATCATCTTGCACAGTTGATCACAGTCGATCAGCAATTAGCCAAGTGGGCCAAAAAAATCAAGATGGCAGCTACAAGGGTGCGATCAAATCTCCAGATATGTGATGTGGATCAAAACCAGGCAGAACTTTGATCTTACTTCAAGAGAGTCCTCAGGAAATGATGCACCTCAGAAGGAGGGAGATGATCATATCTTATTTATGCCACTTCAAAAGACGGAAGTCATGTAGAAAGTAAAGTCTGCAGCCATTGGCATGTCCAATTGTTTGACAGCGCCATCAATGTTTTTGACCCTCTGCTCTTGCCTCCTGCTTCTCCTAACTTCCTCTCTCAGGTTCTAAAACCACAGGTGTTGTGCACCAGAAGTGGGTTTCAGCAGGTTCTGACCGGTTCTGGAGAACCAGTAGGGGAAATTTTGAGTAGTTCAGAGAACCGGTAGTAAAAAATTCTGACTGGCCCCGCCCCCATCTATTCTCTGCCTCCTGAGTCCCAGCTGATCGGGAGGAAATGGGGATTTTGCAATAACCTTCCCCTGGAGTGGGGAGGGAATGGAGATTTTACAGTAACCTTCCCATGCCACGGCCACCAAGCCACACCCAAAGAACCGGTAGTAAAAAATTTTGAAACCCAGCACTGTTGTGCACCCTGGGCTGCAGCTATAATGCTCAAAATTCTCAACCACTGCAGTTGTCTACAGTTAATGTCCATTTGGGCAGCTTCTCTAGGCTTCGTGGAGATCTCCAATGGGAGGAAACTGATCTGGAAGACTGTTTGTCACCTTTAAGCTGAGAGGACTTCAACTCCCAGAATTCCCCAGCTAGCATGCTGCCCAGGGAATTCTGGGACTTGAAGTCCAGCTGCCAAGATTGAAGAACAGCGGTCTAATCTAAGTGGGTTAGATTCCTGTGCATCACTACTATAGACTAACATGCTTCTCCTCCTGCAATGTGTATTCGATGTCTGGGAATCCTACCTACACCTTACCAGTCCTCCAAGTTTCAGAAAGACAAGATACTCAAGACCACTAAAAACATGGTTAAAGAGTAGGCTCTGTCAAATGTAATACTCCTGTAGTAGATTAGACCAATGTTCTTCAATCTTAAGAACTCAAAAATGTGGGCGGACTTCAACTCCCAGGATTCCCCAGGCAATTCTGGGAATTGAAGTCCACTCAGCTTAAAGGTGCCAAACACAGTGTTGACTGAGTAATTCTGGGAGTTGGAATCAACAAGTCGTAAAGTTGCCAAGTTTGGAGACCCTTGCTCTAGAGCAGTGATGGCTAACCTTTTTGTCGTTGTGTGCCAAAAGTGGGGGGAGCGTGGGGGGGTCATGAGTGCGGGTGCCCACATCCATAATTCAATGCACCCTGCCCTCCCACACATGCGCACGTGACCCCCCACACTTCCCCCTGCTTATGGCACAGTAGGCCTGGTAGGCCCGTTTTTCCCCCTCCCCAGGCTCCAGAGGCTTTCTAGGAGCCTGTGAGGGGAAAAACAGCCTTCCCCATCTCCCCGGAGACCTTCTGGAGGTCGGAAACAGCCAGTTTCCCAACTTCCAGTGGGACTGGGAGGCCTGAAAATCAGTTGGCTGGTGCGCACATGCGCACTGGAGCTGAGCTAGGGCAACACTCGCGTGCCCACCAATATGGCTCCGCGTGCCACCTGTGGCACCCGTGCCATAGGTTCGCCATCACGGCTCTAGAGCATGGTGATGACTCTCCCCCAACTGAGGGCCCAAAAGCATAATGGTGAAGAAAATGAGCCAAGGAAGCCAAGGAATCCCATCAAAACTCATTAAATTATTTCAAAATATCCTTTCAAGATGTGGAACTCCTTTACATCTCAAAGATGACAGAAACCCCCCCAGGCTTGTTATTAAATTAGAGCTATCAGTATCTCAGCAGGATGCAAAGCTTCACCCTCCTTCTCTGCTTCCCCTCAGAAAGAGTTTCCAGTTTGAAGCCCGAATCCTCCCACTCCAAAGTTTTTCTGCTTCTTTGATTTGTTTTGCACCTCTCTATTAAATAACTAATTATTTAACATCTTTTAAAGCAGGCAGGACACAAATGGCTGCTTTTAATAATATAGAAGCCCATTAGCTTCATTTACTGTTAATGTTAAAATAAACATGAGGCAATTTAGATATACTATTCCAATTTCACGGAAACTTTGATGTTTTTCTTCTTCCAGTCACATAATTAAAGGAAAAAACTACTAATGATATTAAGTTTGTACAGTGTTAATGACAGAAGGAAGGCAGAGTAGAAATTGCAGCCATTAATATGAAAAAATAAAATATTTAACATGGGAGATGGATGAAAGCAATTTTAATAAACTAAAATGAAGAAAATTAATTTTGGAAACTTTCATTGTTTGTTACATTCTCCCATTTGGTGACAAATCTTCTGTGTTTTTCCTTCTTGGGGTTATTTATTGATGACCGGAAGACGCATCTTTAATGTTCTGTATTTACGGTCACAACTAAACTCCTTTCTATTCTGACTGCAGAAGGTGGATGAAAAACCTTATCCAGATGTGACTTTCTGTAGGATGTTGACATGGGAATCCCTTCTGCATGTGGACACTCCTAAGATGATGTCAAATGCCCAGGCCAAAATTTAACATGTTCAGTCATGTCTGTCACTCTCTCTCTCAACATGAAGGTGAGTAAAGGTTAAAACAAAAATTTGCCACCTAAAAGTGTCAGCTAATGCAGTGGTTCTCAACCTTGAGCCCTTGAAAACGTGTGATCTTCAACTCCCAGAATTCCCCAGGCACCATGACTGACTGTAAGGAATTCTGGGCACTCTTCCACACGTTTTCCATGACTATGGCTGCAAAACACTCAAATAATGTCAAAATAAGGCCACCAATGTGAATCAAATTGTGGATTCATTCCACAACAAAGAATGGATTCATTCTCCTTCTGAGGTTTATATGTCACCCTGAACCGAGCCCACAAGTGGAAATGTCTGCACGGGTTTAAAAACTTGATATGTCATACACAACTAGGAAAGTGAAGCCCCTGCCCTTCAAAGAGGATGGTCAAAATCAGTGGTGGAATTCAAATGTTTTCACTACCGGTTCTGTGGGTGTGGCTTGGTGGGCATGGAGGGGAAGGCTATTGCAAAATCTCATTCCCACCCCACTCTGCCAGAGGTGTCATTTGCCAGTTCTCCGAACTGCTCAAAATTTCTGCTATCAGTTCTCCAGAACCTGTCAGAACCTGCTGAATAGCACCCCTGGTCAAAATATGTTTAACCATGGTGGCCACAAACATGTTGGAGCACACAGAAAAATGGCTGTGGCTTTGATTGCATGGTTAAGGCTGTTCCTTTGATTTGTTAAGATCCATAGAATCGTTGCTTTGTGAAGTGTCCAATTTTTGTTTATTCAATAAACAACCATAGACAATCAGTGAGGTAAGAAATCAAATGAAAACAAAACAAACAGTAGAGTTGGAACCTTGGAGGTCATCCAGTCCAACCCCCTGCTCACGCAGGAGACTATGCTAGGGATTCGAACCGCTGAACTGCCAGCCTTTCTGACCAACAAGCTCAGCGTCTTAGCCACTAGGCAGAGACACCACTAATAATTTTAAGGGAATCCTCTAAAAGAGCTCCGGGTGCAGAATTTAAATGAATTTAAAATTTAAAAAGCTGCCAGCCATATTACCCAGAGAAACTGCTTAAAATGTAAAAAAAAGATAGTGTTCTTCAAGACAATCTTGTGTCTATGGACAGGTCCATGGTGCCTTTTTGGCAATGGAGAAGGCTTGCAGTTTTCAACATCCCAATTTAGGTTAAGGAGTAGGATGATGGCCTGATGGTCTTTTCCATATCCTAATCAGGTCACCTTGCTTAGCTTTTAAGATCAACCAAAGGCAACCATAAGGCTTGTTTCAAAGGTTGCCAGTTTGGGCAAAAGGAAAAAAAAGGAAAGTTCATAGAGGTAGCTTTGGGTCTCAGCAAAGGGAAGGCTACAGAGGAATGGTTCTTCCTCCAACTGCTGTAGGACTCGACTCCCGTAAGGAAGGGTCATGTGGGAAAGGTGTATTAATGGGAAAAGAGTGCTGTTCCAGGAAGCCTTGCCCAAATCAAGGAGGATTGTGTCTCTTTTTGCTCTTGATCGTCTACCCCTCAAGGCATGTGGAAGCATTACCAGAACAGCTGCTGTCAGTTTAAAATGCAAATTTAATTTTCTTCTCTCAACGATCACTTCGAAGTTGCCTGAAGGCTGGAGACTCAGAAAATGGAGGTTCAGGTTAAGAAACACAGATACCAGTAAGCATACCAGCATTAACTGGCATTTAGGGTTCCCGGTGGGACCCATAAAGTGGCCTGGTGCAATTGATATTTTATACCATCAGCAAAGTCAGGGCACTCCCCCCCCCCCGTACCCTGATTGGACACTGGTAGGTGGCATCAGGTATGTGTGGTTGCTTTGAACTTTTTGAAGGACCTTCCTCTGGGCATGGGAAATCCACCAGGATCAGGTATAGAAACTTAAAATCATAGGGCTGGAAGGAACTTTGGAGGTCTTCGAGTCCCAACTTCTGTCCAAGCAGGAGACCTTATATCCCAGATGTATTCCACTCTATCTCTGAAAACCTCCAGTGTTGACCCACAACTCGAGGAAACAACCTGTTCCATTGATTAGTTGTTCTCCTTAATTCTAGGTCGGGTCTCTCCTGCTAAGCTTCCATCTGGTGGTACTTCTCCTGTCCTCAGGGTATTTTGGAGAAGAGTCAACCACCTCTTTCTTGTGGCAGAAGAAGACAAGTAGAAGCAGTCATGTCACCTCCTTCTCTTCAGCAGATGAGAATTAACATACCTAGTTTCCTCAACTGTTCCTCGCAGGTTTTAGCTTCCAGACCAGGGGTGAAATGTTACTGGTTCAGACCGGTTCGGGAGAACTGGTAGTAAAAAATGCTACCGGTTCAAGCAAACGTATTTTCGATGATCAGCTGTGACACATTTTATATAAGCTAGAATTGTCGGATTTCCTGCTTTCTAGTTAATCTAAATCGCGTGGCCCGGCGGATTCCCCCCAATCGCTGTTCTACTTACCTTGGCAGACTCGGAAGGCTTCAAAATGTTCCTTTTTTAGCGTGCCTCAAACAAAACTCATGCTTGGTAGCAGATTCACAGAACTGGTAGCAGACTTCAGAGGATATAACAGCTATTCCAGACCCTGAATCATCTTTGTTCTTCTCTGCACTCTTTGTATTTGTATGATATTTATATACTGCAGTTATTTCTGACAAACTTTACTGGAGTTTTGTAGTTTAATAGTGAAAGACAAGGTTTTAGGGACAGGCTTATAGAAAACTGGGTGATGTATGGAATGATGAAATGTTTGGTTATATTTTTAAGAGATCGTAATTAGTAGTCATTGAGAATTATTCATGCTGGGGATGAAGGGGGGGTTCTTTTTCTTTTTCTTTTATTTCTTTGTTCTTTTGTTCTTTTTCTGCATTTTAATTAAAAAAATTTTTATATATTTAAGAATTGTCCTAAATTTCTTTATTCTGTAATTGCGTAAGTTCTCCTAACACAACATAATAATCTTTAATAAAATTGTTCCAAAAAAAAAAAAGAAAGAAAATTCACCAAGCAGAAAAAAATAAGCAGTCAAACCATCTTCCTAATCTAGGATTGGGAATGAGTTTAAGAGCCCACAATCTCCATCCTGGATGGCTTCCTTTTTCATTTTGCAGGTATCCATTCAGAGCTCCCTTTGATGTACACATTGCTATACGTGCAAAATGCTAGAAGTGGGGGGAGGAGACAGATAATCCTCAAATGTTCTCAATCAATGTGAAAAGAATAATTGTGATAGCCATCTTCCAATATTTGAGGGGCTGCCGGAAGAGGGTGTCCACCTATTCTCCAAAGCCCCACAAGGCAAGACAAGAAACAATGGATGGGAACCAATGAAGGGGAGAACTGAGCAGAAACTTTCTAATCATGAGAATAATTAAACAGTAGAATGGCTTCGCTGCAGAAGTTGGAGGCTTTTAAGAAGAGACTGGACAGCCACCTGTCTGATATGATAGGGTCTCTTGCTTGAGCAGGGGGTTGAACTAGAAGACCTCCAAGGTCTTCTCTATTATTCAACTATTATTGTTATTTTTTAAAATAGATGGTCAGTTTCCTGCCAGTAGATCCTCAGCAGGTGGCCAGTTATACCCCACCTTGCCTGAGCTTGGATGTTCAGCAAAATCTGACCCAGGCCTGATATCTAAACTTGGAAATTAAAAAAAAACAAAAACAAAATCAAGGTGGCAGCAGCCATTCACTCCTCTAATTCTGGCTGTGAAATTTCAGGAACTCACCTGGGTTTGAAATTTCCAACAACTTGGAATCTTTGAGCTGCTTGGAGACCATTTGTGTTTGGGAGATCAAGGGGCGATGGGGGCAATGGAGGTGGCTCCAGATCCTCTCCAACCCCTGCACAATAAATCAGTGCTGTTGATGGAGAGTCTCAGTCATCCAGATCATGACTGTCACAAAGGTGCTTTTTTCAAGAGGCAACCGGTCTTTCTCTTTGCTTGAAAGCATTTTGCTTTGCATCCGAGAAGCTTCTCCAGTTCTGACTGAATGGTGCAGAACTGAAGAAGCTTCTGGGATGAGAAGTGAAATCTCTTCAAAGAAAAAGAAAGTCCAGTTGCCTCTAGGAAAAAGCACCTTTGGGTAAATCAGCCTTGATTTACAGCCACAAATCCCCCTTTAGATCTGCCCTGCCCCAAGGACCCCAGGCTCTCCATTTTCCTTTTATGATTTTGTCCCTTTAAATGGCAAATTCATTTATTTACAGGAAGTGATTAATTAATAAAATTATTCACCCTGCTTTTTATTCTCTCCACTATTAATTTGTGTTGGAAAAACAACACTGGTGAGTTAATCGTAGCCTGCTGACAATAGCTAGCAATCAATTTTCCACACTTGAATGCCGTCGATGAATCATAGGCCCTACCTGGTGGGAGAACCACCACTGGTACCACTGAGGCATTTCCACAATAATCATGTGGATGGAGGAAGACTATTAGCGAAGCCTCTCAGACAGGCTAGGAGATTGATAGGCTAGCCAAAGGAAACGCATTAAGCAATTTAACTGTCTGGAAATCTGTCTATGATGAACATCTGGAGGTTATCTTATTATCCGTTCAATCTAGCTTGCCCTTAGTTAAGTTTTAACATTTTTAATTTTGTTTAACTTAACAATATATTTATCTCTAGCAGCTCCATCAAAGGCCAGGGAGGGTTTTTTTTCCCAGTCAGCTCGGAAGGTTCAACCGCATGGAGTTGGCTTCTGATCGGTAGAAGCAAAGGAGCAGGGTATGTTGCAAATACAGGATGAGACCACTTTCCAAGATGCAGAGCTCTGGACCCTAGACAGTTCAGAAGAGAGGCTCTGGGCTAGAAAAAATGCACGAAAGGATCGCAGATTGACCAGAAGGCTTGTAAGGATGTTACTCCCTTACAAGAAGGCTGTTCTGACCCAGCTCCCCAAACACGATAAACCAGTGGTGAAATCCAACTTTTTTTACTACCGCTTCTGTGGCTTGGTGGACGTGGCTTGGTGGGTATGGCAAGGGAAGCATACTGCAAAATCCCCATTCCCTCCCCACCCCTGGGGAAAGGATAATACAAAATCTTCATTCCCACCCCACTCTGGGGCCAGCCAGAGGTGATATTTACCAGTACTCCAAATGACTCAAAATTTCCACGACGGGTTCTCCAAAACCTGTCAGAACCTGCTGGATTTCACCCCGCGTTCAAACCCTCTGTAGTTGAAGCAATGATTCCTTTATTAGGAATGCCAGCAGCCCCAGCAAAAGGTTTCTCTCTCAAAGGTTTGACTCCCACGCCTCCTCCTCCTTTGATTTGGATGCTGGAAGGGCTCGCGGCTGACAGGCCACAACAAAGGCATTCAGACTTTATTTGGAAAGAGTGGTCACGTTTGGGGTAAGGTCCCTCTCTCCTAAGGTTACGAGATGTCCAGCAAAAGGAGGACGCTGACAGTGAGAGAAATTAGTCAAGCTTCCCTCCCAGAGTTGTGGGTGCTCCATTGCTGGAGGTCTTCAAGAAAACATTGGACATTCATTTATCTGGAGTGGTATCCTGCCTTGGGCAGAGGTTGGTCCAGAAGACCTCCAAGGTCCTTCCATCCCTGTGCTTCTATATTTCTATGTTTCCTTTTTGTCCTGATGTTCCCTGTCTAGTAGGCATAGCCTTCAAATCAAGTACCGTCCGGCTTTTTGAATATCTTCCTGGTGTTCTTTTTGGATTGCTTTCACAAGTCGTCATTGAAAATTTGGGTACTGGGACAAATTGTCTGCTTCTTTCTGTTGATTTGTTTGTCGGCAGATTCTACAAACTAAATTTATGTGATTTACTTGTTTTTCTGATTCCAGCCATTGGTTTCCATCCGTTCCTTTCAGATTTATGATCATGTTAGTCTGCGGATTGAAGGACTCAATAACATACGTTTCGGGTGTAAAATTTGAAAAGGGTGTTGTTGATTCTATCCTACCACCAGCATCTGTTCTTGAAAATAAAGATATTTGGGAGGGGGGGGATTGCAACTGGAAAACTAGTCTTCCTGATGTTGGAAAAAGTAATTGGATAACGGATAGTATCTAAATTTAACAAATAAAAAAACAAAAAAATAAATTACATTTGTAGGCTTAATATCTTTTATTTTTGCAGTTTTTCACTGTAACTTTTGTCATAGATGCCAAGGTTAAATAAGCAATATGTCCTGCTCTCCCTTTCATTTGGTCTGCCTTCCAATGGTTGGCATCCTTTTTTGCCTACTGGGGTATTGGTCACCTGCTCTCTTCCATCCTTAGACTTGGACACCCTGAAACATCCTGGAAGGACATGTCAGCAAATCACGTCTGAAGCTGTCGCCAAGAAAACTGCACAGACGGCATAGCGATAAAAGAGTCGAGATTAACTGGAAAGTCCACCACCACAACACAATAATAACAGCTTGGAATGAAAGAGGGAGTGTGTGTGTGAGAGGCAGTGGTGGGTTGCCCCCAGTTTGGACTGGTTCGCAAGAACCAGTAGTAAAACCGGCGGGAAGCTCCGCCCACTGACCCAGACGTCATCATAGGTGATCTGAGCATGCACAGAAACTTCAGAAGAGTGTGCAGGCACAATGCAAACCAGTAGTAAAGGTTAGTAGAACCCACCCCTGATATGGGGGGTGGGTGGGAAACAGGGTAAAGGCAGATAAAGTCATTGTCAACCTTCCCAGGTGCACCAGATAAGATCACAAGCAGAATTCTACTTTATTGTAAGTAGTAATAGCTAGCACTTAAACTTATATACCGCTTCACAGTGCTTTACAGGCCTCTCTAAGCTGTTTACAGAATCAGCATTTGTCCCCAAAAATCTGGGTCCTCATTTTACCAATCTTGAAAGGATGGAAGGCTGAGTCAACCTTGAGCCGGTCAGGAATGAGCTGCCGAACTGTAGGCAGCTGGCAACCAGCAGAATTAGTCTGCAGTGCTGCTTTCTAACCACTGCGCCATCACGGCTCATAGTAAAACTATATTGACAGAATCATGCAAGTACAATTCACACCTGCTGACATGAGAGACCTTTCTGAGCTTCTTGCTCTGCCCACTATGCAACAGTGGGGTACTCTTATTTATCAGGCACAAGGAACCAGAACGCCACAGTGAACTGATCAAAGTCACTTCTTTATTGTTGTATGCCTGTTTACAAGAATTTCACCAGACAGGAGAGAACAGTTTCTCTTCGGAACTGTACATGACCAGGCTGAGTCAAACATGTCCTAAATCATGAGTCTCTTGTTCCCGCAAGAGATCTAAGTTCAGCCCACCTTGAATGCCTGTCTCATCTCTTGCGCATTTCCTTTAGCTGTTAGTTGGTCAGATTCTTGTAGAGCACTTAAGCTTGAGATAAATCCTTATACTCATTTGAGCTGTCTGAATCTCTCGATTTCCCCGCTGCTTGACAGGAACTGCCAGATAAGGTTCAGGAATTCTGTGCAAGGACTCTAAGCTTACTCTCACTCTCCTCCTTCACAATGTCCAAGCTGGAAATTCCACCACATAGCTATTTCCTAGGTGGAATCTCTTTGCCCTGTCTCCCAACGTCATTTTCAGACACTGCTACAGTCATGCAGAGCATGGATGACATGGACACAGGGACACACTTCTCCGCCTCTCACAATCAAGGCATCCACAGAGGGATGTCCAGAAGGTAAAGAGCATGATGGTAGATGTGATGCACCTAGAAAGAGTTGGCGCTTTGATTCTGCAGTCACAGCTGCCATCTTCAACATGCACACATGCAACCACACAAATGCATACACCGTATACCCATGAGAATGCCCATACTTACAATATTTGTATTTCAAGTCATCCATTGGAACAAACTTCAGTGAGATGAAAGACCAAAGGACATTCTTTTTCACACTTTTACAGATAGTCCTTTAATTGCAACCATTCATTTAGTGACCATTTGAAGTCAAAACAGCACCAAAACCCGTGATTTGTAACCAGTGCCTGCATTTATGATGGTCACAGCATCTCTGCAGTCATGAGATCAAAATTTGGCTCCTTAGTAACTGGCAGTACACCAGTTACTAATGTTTACTTTACTTTATTGATAAGCCCATGGGCCATATCTGTTGTGGCCTGCCAGAAGCCAGGGGAGCTGACAGCAGAGTCAGATAGTGAAGAGGTTGGGGATGAACTTGGGCCAGTCCTGGGGGCTGGGGAAAGCTCAGACGAGGGCTCTGCATTGGAGGCAGAGAGGGAGCTAAACAGCAGCAAGGCAGAGGAACAGCTGGAGCCCGTTCCCAGTGTGCGCATGCGGAGAGCTGCCAGAAGACAAGAACAACTCAGAAAGCAGGGTCAACTTGGGAGTAAAGCCACACCTTGAAGATGATTGGCCCCTCCCATAGGAAACAAAAGAGGAGAGAACAGGAAACAATTCGTTTGTTCCGTGACTCTGAGAGACTCTCTGCCAAGTTTTGCCTTGTACTGGATTGGAAATAAGTTGCGTAGCAGCTTGCCAAACGAGATAAGGTGTGTTGAGAAATATTCCTTTGAAAAACTGTTTGGACAAAACTTGCTGACTGTGAATGAACATAATTCACAGTCGTGTAAATAAAAGAGATTTTGTTGGGACCAATTCCTGCTTCCTGCTTGTTAAGGAAGCCTAAGTCAGAACAATATCAAAGTACAGAGTTCCAAAGACAAATTATTACTAAAATCTGATAAATACAATTTAAAATGGAATTGGAATAAATACAATTTAAAATGAGATTGGAATAAAATACAATAATTTAATATATGGATAAATAAAATATGATAAAATTATATTTCAGCGTCACCCCTACAATTCAGTCCCAACCATGCCAATCTCAACCAAAACATTTTGCTCAAGTACTGCGCTGTATTCAATGTTGTTTTCAAATTCTGGCCACACCTAAGGTAGGTTGTTTTGATACAGGGATCCCAATGGATCATTTGTTTAGTATATAGATCGAGGTACCTGTCTCAACCCTTTTAAACAGGCAACAGTCAAATAAGATGTGAGCTAGGTCTTCTACCTCAGCCGCTCCACAAATGCAGAGAGAAGATGGTATATGGTACCCGAAGGATCCCAGGGTCATATGATTTCCATTTCTAACAGATTAACAGAGTTGGAAGGGACCTTATAGGTCATCCAGTCCAACCCCCGGCCCAAGCAGGAGACCCTATACCATTTCTGACAGATGGCAGTCCAGTCTCTTCTTGAAAGCTTCCAGGGATGAAGCTCCCACAACTTCTGAAGCTGTTCCATTGGTTGATTGATTTGCGACGTTCCCAGATGACTTCTGACAAGCAAAGTCAATGGGGGAACCCAGATTCATTTAACAACCTCATGTTCCACATAATAACACCTGATTCACAATGGAAATTCTGGTCTCAATTGTGGTTGAAAGTCATCATTAAACAGTTACGTTTACTGCTCCTAGCGGCTGTGATCATGGCAACCATTTAGAATTATTTGAACTGGATCCTGAGCAGGTTTATGACATACCAGGTTCCCCATTAAGGGGCTGGGCTGGAAGACTTCCAAGGTCCCTTCTAATTCTGTTATTCTGTTATTCTGCTCCTTTCAAAACCCCAGAGCATCAGATGGCAACAGCAAAAAGTCAGCATTTTATTAGTATCTTGAGTGCTGCCATTTGGGGTTATCTGGAATTTTCCAGGTCAGGCATGGCATCCATACCCTCAAAGCTACTGCTATTGAGAGCTCTTGAATCAGAGTAGAGGATCCTAAATGGCAAGAGCACTTAGACGTATATCCCGCTTCACACTTCTTTACAGCCCTCTCTAAGCAGTTTACAGAGTCACTCATCTTGCCCCCAACAATATGGGTCCTCATTTTACCAACCTCGGAAGGATGGAAGGCCGAGTCAACTTTGAGTCCGGTGAGATTCCAACTGCCAAATTACAGGCAGCCGGCAGTCAGCAGAAGTAGACTGCAGTACTGCGTTCTGACCACTGCGCCACCACGCCTCTAAATGCTAGAAGTGACGGTAGAAAGGGACTTGTGTTTCCCAAATGCATCTGAACAATACAGAAGTTTGTGTTAAAAAACCTCACAGGCTAAAACTGTGATTCTCACATAACAGAGATGCCAGCCCTGTTTCCAACACAGAACCAATGGCGGCTAATCAAAGAAACATTTGAGGGCCTTTCCAGGTATGGAACAAGCCACTGACTGAGTTCACCTGTTATGCTAAGCAATTGTTTGTTCACTTTGGGTTTGCCAAATAACCGCAGTGACTGAGTTCATGCACCTGGTTGCATCAGATTCTCCAGCATTTGCTGCAAGTTGTCCATCTTATCAGCCAACAACATGGTATCCCTTGCATATGAGGACACACATAGACCACTTGGAACACTGCATCCAGTTTTGGTCACCACAATGTAAAAAAGATGTTGAGGCTCTTTCAAGGGGGC
This sequence comes from Ptyas mucosa, assembly GCA_012654045.1. Taxonomy (NCBI): domain Eukaryota; kingdom Metazoa; phylum Chordata; class Lepidosauria; order Squamata; family Colubridae; genus Ptyas; species Ptyas mucosa. Next base: position 8,781,612 of record WNWU01000044.1, read on the forward strand.
AGAGAAAAGCAACAAAGATGATTAGGGGGCTGAAGGCTGAAACATATGAAGAATATCATTCCACTGGTTAATTGTTCTGTCAGGAAAGTTCTCCTAGGTTGGTTGATTAGTTTCCATCCATTGCTTCTTGTCCTACCTTCAGATGTTTAGGAGAATAAGTTGATTCCCTCTTTTCTGTGACAACCCCTCAAATACTGGAACACTGCTATTATGTCACCCTTAGTAGGCTCACCAACTCAAAGTGTCCACAATCCTAGATCCACATGTGTACTTGGCTTTGTGGACTTCATCTGCATAGTAGCCATCGCTTCATGTTGAATCAGAGTAGCAATAACATCCGCAAGGCAAACCACTCCCCACCAGAGGGAGCTCCAACATTGAAAAGTGGAAGAGCTTCTAGTCAGAATGGAGTCGGAATATCTGGAGTTTGCAGAAAAAACAAATCAGCCCTCAAAAGAAACACCGTTTCTTTTTTTCTTCTTCACTAGCCCAATTCCATGAACCATTCCAGGTGATTCCACAGGAAAAGCCAAGGCTCTTATTAATATGTGAACTGTCAGTACCACTTTATAATGCCTTTGGTAAGAACACACTTGGCATATTATTAATAATAATAACTTTATTGTCATTGTATGTGTATACAGTATACCCATACAACAAAATTCACTTAACACCCAAAGACCAGGCTCAACACACATAACAATCCCCAACCACCCACCCACCCACCACAAATTCCCCACCCCTAAACCACCCAAACATCCACACAACAGACCAAGTAATACTGTCCAACAGCTTACCGATGGTGGCCCTTTAGTTCATTGTTGAGTGCAATAAATGGGATAAAAAACTATTCAGAAGACGTGTGGTCTGAGTTTTAATTGTTCTGTATCTTCTGCCAGAAAGATTGTAAGCAGGATAGGAAGAGTCTCTGAGAATGTTATGCAACTTCCTCAAACAGCGAGATGTGAAGATGTCGTCCAGGGCTGGTAGCTGGAGTCCGATGATATTCTGGGCAGTTTTAATGATTCTCTGTAGAGCTTTTTTGTCTGCTACAGATCTGCTCCCATACCATGCAAGAATGCCGTATGTCAGGACACTCTCAATGGTGCTACGATAATAGGACAGAAGTAGCTGCTGAGATAGATTTATCTTCCTGAGCATTCTCAGGAAGTACAACCTCTTCTGTGCCTTCTTCACAAGCATGTTAACATTAATAGCCCATGAGAGGTCCTTCGAGATATAAATGCCCAGAAATTTAAAACTACCAACCCTCTCCACCTCCTCACCATTTATATACAATGGTAAATGTACATCCCTTTTTTTGCGCCCAGTTTTGGTTGATATGATATAAAAAAGATGTTGAGACTCTGGAAAGAGTGCAGAGAAGAGCAAGAAAGCTGATTAGGTGACTGGCGGTTAAAACACATGGAGAATAGTTGCAGGAATTGTGTATGTCTAGTTTAACATAAAGAAGGACTAGGGGAGACATGATAGCATCTTCCAATATTTAAGGGGCTGCCATAAGGAAGAGGGGGTGAACCTGTTCTCCAAAGCACCAGAAGGCAAGAAAAGAAACAATGGATGGAAACCAATCAAGGAGAGAAGCAACCTGGAATTAAGGAGAAACTTGCTGATAGTGAGAAGTGAAATGACTTACCTCCAGGAGTTGTGGATGCTCCAATACTGGAAGCTTTTAAGAAGAGATTGGACAACCAGTTGCCTGAAATGGTATAAGGTTTGCTGCTTGAACAAGGGATTGGACCAGAAGACCTCCAAGGTTCCTTCCAACTTTGTTATTCTGTTAGTCTTTTCTGTTACTTTGCCCCTTGTTAAAAATATATTGTTATAAAGTTACACCAGGTCTCAGTAAGGTGCCTACCAAAACAGCACCTTGGTTTGCCACAAAAAAATTGGCAAACATATCTATGGCTTTTAATTATTTAATACCAAAGTATTTAAAGTGAGAAATACAAATTGTTTCAAATAAAACATTTACAAATTATTTATCACTTGGATGGCTTTATCTTCCTCATAGGTTACGATATAGCATACCTTGGAAGCAGTATTGAAATGAAATTTTAAAGTAATTTTAAGCTGCATTAATACATATACAAACTAAATGCTGACAAAATAAGTAATCAAGAACACTTTTATTATTAAAAATAATAATGAGCTCATTTGCACAATCAGAAAACTGATTCCCTAAGCTGTAGTTTGCTTAGCCTCTGCCTAAATTTAACATGGACACCATAAGAGCCGAACAGCTTGACTCATTTTACAGAAAAAAGCCCAACCAAAATTAATATTAAACAATTTCACGTGTGATGCAAATGAGGTTGTTCCACCTTTATCTGACCTGGTCCTCCACCTAAGACCATTTGCTTAGCAACTGTTCAAAGCCACGATGGTGCTAAAAAAGTGGACTTATGACCAGTCCTCAAACTTATGACCGTCGCAGCTTCCTTGCAGTCCTCTGATATGACAGGAGCTTGGCAAGTGGCAACATTCCAGGTCACGTGGTCATCATTTGTGGCCTTCCCAGCCGGTTGCTCACAAGTGAAGTCAGCTGGGGGAGCAGTTTTGCTTAATAACACAGCAAAAAATGAAATAAAATTGGGCTCTAATCAATTAACAATTGAGTCGCAGTGTCGGAAGTTCTGGTGCCAATTGTAGTTGTAAATTGAGGACTACCTGTAGACGGTGTGAATATTTTCCAAAGCACCCGAAGGCCAGACAAGGAACAATGGCTAGAAACTGATCAAGGAGATATTCAACCTAGAAATAAGGAGAAATTTTCTGACAGTGAGAGCAATCAACCATAATCTGGAACAGAAGTTGCCTTCAGAAATTTATTTATTTATTTATTTATTTAGATTTATATACCGCCCTTCTACCCGAGGGGACTCAGGGCGGTGAACAGCCAAAAGTAAAAAACATACATACAAAATTTAAAAGCCAAATAAAACTAAATTAAACAATGGCCCCGACTATTTAAAAGCCCAATTATAAAATATTAAAACCCCAAATATTAAAATATTTAAATTTTAAAATTTTAAAATTATTTTTACAGAAAAAGGGGAAAAAATTAGGCCAGACCCGCCTGGTGGAACAGAAAAGTTTTTAGCTCACGGCGGAAGGCGCGAAGGTCCGGGATCCTCCGTATCTGCGGGGGGAGTTCGTTCCAGATAGTGGGTGCCCCCAGAGAGAAGGCTCTCCCCCTGGGGGCCGCCAGTCGACATTGTTTGGCCGACGGCACCCGGAGGAGCCCCTCTCTATGGGAGCGAACCGGTCGGTGGCTATTGGTGGTAGTAGGCGGTCCCGCAAGTACCCGGGTCCTAAGCCATGGAGCGCTTTAAAGGTGGTAACCAATACCTTGAAGCGCACCCGGAAGACCACTGGGAGCCAGTGCAGCTCGCGCAGGAGAGGAGTAACATGGGAGCGCCTTGTGGGAGCTTCATCACTGGAAGCCTTCAAGTGATGGTGTAAGCAGAAATGGTGTAGGCAGGGTCTCCTCCTTGGCTGGGGGATTGAACTAGATGACCTACAAGGTCCCTTCCAACTCTCATAATCTGTGTCTGTATATGTATATGTATACAGCCTGAGAGCCCATTTGCCTCTTAAAAGCTTTAAGATCCGCTGCTTATGTGGGAGATACTGAGGTTCTGAGAACATTGGGCTCCAAAGTTTAAGAGGAAAAGTAATTAAGGAAACAAACAAACGAACAAACAAACAATGCTGTCAATATTTACACAAAACCAAACCATGAAGTTGTGGTTTAAGCTACGTAGATGACACTTTTACTTACAAAAACGAAACTAATCAAGGAGAGAACTAACACAGAAATAAGGAGAAATTTCTTGACAGTTAGAACAAGCAACCAGTGGAACAGCTTGCCTCCCAGAAGTTGTGGGTGCTCCATCAGCGGAGGCTTTTAAGAAGAGACTGGACAGCCACTTGACTAGAGTGGTATAAGGTCTCCTGCTCGAGTAGGGGGTTAGACTAGAAGACCTCCAAGGTCCCCTCCGACTCTGTTCTTCTGTTCTGTCAAGTCCCAAAGGTGCTTTTTCAAGAGGCAACTGGACTTTCTTGTTTTTCTTTGAAGATGCTTTGCTTCTCATCCAAGGAGCTTCATCAGCTCTGCAATTTTTGGGGGGAAATCTGTTCATACGCTCACACCCTTCAAAAGGTGTTCATCCCAAAATGTCTATGGGGATTCTCAGTCATCCAGGTGATGGTTGTCCCAAAGGTGCTTTGGGTGAACATCCTTTAAATGGTGTGGGAGTATGACTGGATTTCCTAGATGAGAAGTGAAACGTCTTCAAAGAAAAGCAAGAAAGTCCATTTGCTTCTTTTAAAAAAAGCACCTTTGGGACAACCATGACCCGGGTGACTGAGAATCTGCAAAGACGTTCTTTTTTAAAAAAAATTATGCCCGATAACAAGTCTTTAGGGAGGATCAAGGATTTTTTTTAATGCAGTTGAAATAGAATATTACCTTCAGACTTGGGTATGGCTCTATCTAAGTACAGATAACCATATCTGCAACGCTCTCTACATGGGGCTCCCCTTGAGGAGCACCGGCCGCGCGGGTGATTATGGGAGCGATGGGGCGCTCCCATGTAACGCCTCTCCTGCGCGAGCTGCATTGGCTCCCGTTGGTCTTCTGGGTGCGCTTTAAGGTATTGGTCCTCACCTTTAAAGCGCTCCATGGCTTAGGGCCAGGGTACTTACGAGACCGCCTGCTGCTACCGATAACCTCCCACCAGCCAATACGCTCTCACAGAGAGGGCCTCCTCAGGGTGCTGTCAGTCAAGCAATGTCGGCTGGCGGCCCCCAGGGGGAGAGCCTTCTCTGTGGGGGCACCTGCCCTATGGAATGAGCTACCTCCTGGAATAAGACTGATCCTGGACCTTCGTACCTTCCGCAAAGCCTTGAAGACTTACTTATTCCAGCAAGCCAGCCTAGCTTAAATGGTTTTAAATTGGGATTTTGAATTTTATAGACTTGGGGTTTTAAATTGGGAGGCCGATCGATTTAATATCTTTTAATTTATCTTAATTTTTGTATTGTATGTATTTTAATTCTGGCTGTCCACCGCCCTGAGTCCCTTCTGGGAGAAGGGCGGGATACAAATTAAATTGTTGTTGTTGTTGTTGTTGTTGTTGTTGTTATTATTATTATTATTATTATTATTATTATTATTATTATTATTATTTCTGTATTTTTCACAAAGCAATATCCAAGCTTGAAGGTAATGATATTGAAGATAGCATCTTCATTCAACAACAGGTGGCAGCATCTTGTTATCCTTGACTGAAAAGAAGAAAATTTAGATCTTGTTTGAACAGGAGACCACAAAGAAATTCCAGGGCTGAACATTTCCTTGATGGGAAATAGGAAACATTTAAGAAATCCTGAAAAGACGTCCGGTTTGGCATTGTAGCGATACAGTCGGGGAAATAGCAGGGCTCTGATGAGCCCCGCGAAAATCCTGACTGACAAACCGCCGCTGACAGGTCTGCGGACTGAACCTGTCCTGCAGGGACAGGGGAAAGAGAGGGACACCTTGGGTGGCCGAGAGGAACAGGCAAGTTCCTCGGAGGCTGGAGGAAACCCTCTGAGTCGGTGGCAGGGGAATGGCAGCCATGGTGGCTGCCACAAAGCCGGGACAAACTGGGAAAAGAAATGCACAGGAAGAAGGAAAGAAGAATGACGTGCTTTGAAGCTGGATGAGTGTCATCGACTCTGGCGAGAAACAGTGTTTTGAGCATAAATATCTACTAATAAGACCCCAAGCCTGAAACAGCGGCTGGAGATCTTTGGGGCTTGAAGATTTTCTAAAGAAATAATAAGGGTTAAAGATCCATTAAGGGATTTGCTTCAGTAAACGTTGATTGGAATGAACTGACTATTAATGAAATACAATTAGAAAATTAAGATCTTTAAATTTAAATAGATTTTTTTCTTTTTTTTTGTGGAAAAGAGAAAAGCAATTGACACCTTTAAAAGTCAGATGAAGCAAGATGGTTACATAATTGCTTTAAAATAGAGACTGAAACTGACTAAGCAAAAGTGTTGATTGTAAAGTCTTGCTGTCTGCTTCAAAAAGGAACCATTTTGACTAGCTATTAATTTTGGATTATCTTAAAAATAACTTTGAACTTTTGGATTTTGGGGATTCCTATTCTGTCTAAAGGACAATAAGAACAGAAGAAAAACAATGGAGTTATAGTTAAAAAAACTTAAATTAACTTTGGTAGCAATAAAAGATTCGGCGCAGGAACAAAAGTGGGGAAGCTTTTACAGAGAACAGATTCTACATTAGAACTAAAAAGACATACAGAGTTTGAAGCATGGAAGTACTGTTTAAACACTGGAATAATTATGGACAGATAAGGAAATGAAGAAATAAAATTGATAAATTTAAAAGCAATGTTTAAATGTTTAAATGAGATCTAAATAAAAACAGGTGTCTATGGAGAAATATGGTGGTTAAAAATGATATTTCTGTAAAAGAAAATTTGATGTAACATGTTTTAACTTTAAATTGTAAATAAAGTTGAGAAAGATAAATATGATTGTTAATTGTTAATTATGAAATAATTAATTGGATGATATAATAATACACAGATGGAAGTAATTGGGATTGAATTTAATATATATTGAATGATGAAGAAATAGGTGGGAAACACCCTGGAAGAGTATATTTGGAAATTGTTGATTAATAGATAAATATACTGGAAAGAAAATACTTAAAATAAGACAGGCTGGTTATCAGCCAAACAAGAGGTGGATATGTGGAGGAAAATATGCTGGAAATCAGCCTAAATAAAAGATGCTGGGAATCAGCCAAACAATTGTTGGGAGTAGGGAGTTAAAATGCTGGAAATCAGCCAAAATGCTGGAAATCAGCCAAAAAACAGTTGTGGAGCTAGGGAGGAGAATATGCTGAAATTCAGCCAAAACAAGATATGTTGGAAAACAACCAAAAAACAGGTGGAGTTAGGGAGAATAAAACACTGGAAATCAGCCAAACTGAATTACGTTGGACATTAGCTAAATAATAGTTGGAGATATATATAAAGGGTGAAAAAGAAAATGTTGGAAAACAACTAAAATGAAATGGAAATTTTGAGATCTTTGTGTAAAAGATCTAAATTCTAATTGTAATTCGAGAACTACTTGTATGTTCTGTCAGTCCATATGCAAAAATAGGACAGACCAAGCAGAAATGGAGGGAAATAAAATGAACAAATTGAAAATATGCAAAGCTGACATTTCCTTGCCTTGCCTCTCCTCTGCTCTTCCACTGCAGCCATGTGACTTGATTTATACTAACTATGTAGTTGCAATAAAACATCCCTAGTACATTTAAAATAAGATGCCATAAAATTATAAGCATAAAATGATAAACTAATCTCAAAGGCTTCCCAGAATAGCTCCGTTTTCAAAAGTTTCTGGAGGGCTAAACCAGACCTAATTGCTGAGTAGACATTATTCCACAGTGGGGTCGCTACTGAAATATACCTATGCCGGCTGGGAATTCTGGGAGTTGAAGTCCACACATCTTAGAGCTAGTAAGGTTGAGAAACACTGCTCTAGGGCAGGGGTGTCAAACTCAAGGCCCGTGGGCCAGATCCAGACCACGGGGTGCTTACATCTGGACCAGAGGTGAGTTTCAGCAGGTTCTGACCAGTTCTGGAGAACCGGTCGCAGAAATTTTGAGTAGTTCGGAGAACTGGTAGTAAAAATTCTGACTGGCCCTGTCCCCATCTCTTCTCTGCCTCCCAAGTCCCAGCTGGTTGGGAGGAAATGGGGATTTTGCAGTAACCTTCCCCTGTCACGCCCACCAATCCACGCCCGCCACACCCACCAAGCCACGCCCACAGAACCAGTAGTAAAAAAATTTAAAACCCACCACTGATCTGGACCATGGGGCCGGCCTGGAAATAGCAAAGGACTGCCCTGCCGTGCCTCTGGCAGCCAATATAGGGCATGGGGGGGGGACTTTGTGTGCCTCCTTGTTAAGTATAAATGCCTGCCCTCCAAACCTAGTGTTGTAAGGGTTAACTACCCAGGGATCCCTTCACCCACTGACCCCTCCTCACCTGGACTCCGCCCCTGGAGTACTTAAGGGTCATCCATGCGGTCTGAGCTCCATTCTAGCTGCAAACCTGTAAGAGAGAAACATTATGTAAATAAACAAACTTGATTATACACATGCCTGTGTATCTCCTTCATTGGGCTCGATCCAAGAACATTCCTACAAATATGGTAGCAGAGGATGGTTCTAAATAGCCCAAACCAAACTAAAAGGATGTCTGAAAATATCAAGCTGAACGAAGAAACCGAAAGAGTAAACACCCGTGCATCCAAAAAGAAGATGGAAGAAATGCTAGCCTCAGCTGAAGCCAAGCTAGCAGAAATGCAAAGGAATAAAGAACGACTCTCCAGCCCTGGCTACTCAAGAATAACAGAGAGAAGCCTAGACGAAAGAGAGGATGAATCAGAGACCGAGCTACGCGAAGAAAAGGAGCTAAAAGAAAAGCTACTAAGCCTAGCCGGATCGACATCAAACAAGTCCAGTCTCATCGCGGAACTCCGCAACCTCCTTGATGACTGCGGGGCAGCGACCGGGAAGAAAGATGACAAAACGGAGTGCAGAGACCAAAACGTGGTAAGCGATTTAAACCCCTACCACTCGCTCACTGATGAAGCCGATCCAAGATTCGCGCGCTCCCCACAACGGCCATCTTGGATGGTGACATCACCCAAGATGGCCGACCAATCCCCAATCAGATCCCGAGATTTAAAAAACCCGGCGGGAAACGAGGCCTACCACCACAAGGCCTACGAATACAACCACGAGGCCAAGAACTATACCGGACAGGTGACATCAAGTTCGCCTACCGAACTCGAAGTAGAAAAGGCCATGCGGACCATCACCGCGGCTTTCGGAACCAAAATAAAAATAATAAGTTCCGATGCCGATACCGATACCGCAGGGGGAAATAAAGTGACGTCCTACACGCATAAGGGCAGCCACGAAGACCAACTATGGAAGAGAAATACCGAGGCGTGGGCACAGCCCCCCACCTTCTACGCCGGAAACCTCGCCATGCATCCCCTAAGCTACGCCATAAAACCGGGAGAAATAAATGAATACTTACCACACCAAAGGACTCAGCCGAGACCTCCGGGGTTGTCGACGGGCATAGGCGCCGGCCCGTACCTAAACTTCGGCCTCCAGAGCGGACCGGAGCCCCAGGGCCTTCACCCAAGCCTCGCGGACCCGCATCGATGTCCAGGCGGCGCAACGAGACCCACGACGCTCCAGACGGCGACCCAAATAAACTTCGGCCTCCAAGGACCTCCAAAGACGGAGCCAGAAGTCCAACTCGAGAGGCAAGGCCTTCACCCGGGAGCAGCAGGAACGAGCTCCTTCCACGACGGCGGCAGAGACAGAATGGCCCAGGAGCATGCGCAGAACCGACCTGCAATAAAAAAACAACAGACCATAGAAGCAAGTCACTACAGACTGACTCCCTGCATTCCCCTGCCTTATTGTGAGTTCCCTTTTGCTTTGGACCATGGACAGCAACCCTCAATAGGTAATATTACTCACAATACAGGGACACTTCCAAATGACTTTCCCAAACTCAGGGTAGATGGGGTTAACTTTGTTGAATGGAACCAACAGTTACAGGTTGTCCTCTTAAAGGAACATTTACTATTTTTTATAACTAACCCACCTGAAAAGCCTTGGACTTTTCAGTTAGATTGCATGCATCATAAGGCTTACCATTTGTTACTAACCAGCATATCACTCAGTATGTATCCCAGTATCAGCCACAACTTGACAGTGTCAGAAATAGTAACCTTTTTGCATAAAATGTTCCACAGCAGAAGTATAGCCACTACCACAAGAATCACCAGGGAATTCTACTCAGCCAAACTCAAGGGGGGAACTTCAATGAGTGAACACATATTGTCACTCAATGCCACCAGAGCTGAGTTAATTCAGAGGGGGGAGAACATAACAGAAGGGAACATGGTGAGCGTGATCATAAATTCCTTAGACCACAGCTGGAATGATTTCATCATGCACTTAGACAGTTCCAGCCTAGAACGCATCACCTTAGATATGCTAACCAGTAAACTTATCGCGGAAGACAACCTCAGGAGGGATAGATACCAGAACCACAGAGAACCAAGGATTAGCAAAAGAGTAGAATTCCACAGCAGAGACTACAGCGACATAGAATGCTTCAATTGTGGCTCCAGGGAACACTATAAAAGAGATTGCCCCAGGAGAATAAGAGACATGAGACACTCACAATCTAGAGACAGGACTGAAAACAGACATAGACTCCCCGAAAGACAGACAAATGAGAACAGATATAGGCGCAGAGATTCACCCAAACCCAGGGACGGGAGGAGATACCGGGACAGTTCCCGGGACAGTCACAAGGGTTCACTATATGGGCTGAGAGCAAGGGACAGCACACTGGGATACACCAACACCAAAAATGCATGGCTCCTTGATTCAGGAGCCACAAACCATACCACTTATGACACAAAATTATTTACTAAATTCACAGAAGAGAAATTCACCATTAAAGTGGCTAACCAAAGCAACGTGCTAGTAACCGGAAAAGGCAACATAAACATCCCAGAGATAGGGGAAATAGAGGGGGTATTGCTGGTTCCGGAGATACCCTATAACATACTAGCCACCTTGAAGCTAAGCAAGGAAACGGGAACAAAAATAACATTTAGGGAAGGGAAGGTATTTTTGACCAGAGATGAGAGGATCATCGGTAGAACTATAATAAGCGAGGGTTTACCATACTTCCAGCCTAACTGTAGCAGCCCCCCCAGGATAAACACCAACACTAGCGACATGATAGACACTGCACCCAACACCGAGGAGACAGAGGAAGTTAATCACGACCCGACGCCCAGTGACCCAGACATGAACCAAACTTTAGAAAAAGAGAAGCCATCGTTAGGCAAACCCATTCACGATGAGTGTGCCCATTTATTGCATAGAAAATTGGGTCATAGCAGTTTTCCGGTTGTACAAAAAATGGTCAATTGTTCTGATGGATTAAAGGTTAAAAATTGCAAAAACTATTTAGAGTGTTCGGTGTGCAAATGTTCCAAGTTGAAGACCAAAGCCAGACCAAAAAAATCAGAACGCACCACAAATTCCTTGTTTCAAATGGTACACATGGACCTAGTTGGGCCCTTAAGGCCATCCATCAAATATAAGAAAAGGTTTTTCCTGACTATCGTAGATGACTTCAGTCGCTACGGTTATATATATACACTCAAGCACAAACATGAGGTGTTCCAGAAATTTAAAGAATTTCATAAAAAGATAGAACTGCAACATAATATTAAAATCAAGCAAATAATGACAGACCGAGGGTCCGAGTTCATGTCTCAAGAATTTTCAAATTGGCTCAGGGCGCAAGGGATGCTGCGCTTTACGTCGGCCCCTTTTTCGCCATTTCAAAATGGAGTCGCAGAGAAAAAAAATGGAACCCTACAGACAATGATGAGATGTGTGCTAGAGGATGCAGGGTTAGGACAACACTACTGGTCAGAAGCCGTTCTATACTCAAATTACACGCTTAACAGGTTATGGTGTAGCGTAATAAATAAAACACCGTACGAGGTCATGTATAATAGGAAGCCAAAGATAGCACACCTTCACATATTTGGTGTAACCGCCGATGTTCATATCCCCAGACAGATACGCAGGAAGGGAGACAAAGTTTCCAGGCGACTAAGATTCATGGGATATGAACCGGGCACCAAGGGTTTTAGGTTCATTGACAGCAACAACAATTTCATAGTTTCACGCACCGCAGTATTTCATGAAAACTCTAATTGGTCCAAAATACATCTTAATGAAATAACCACAGAAGGGGAAAACACCAACCGTTCACATATCAAAACACAACAGGGCAGACCAATAAACAATGACATAGAAGCTACAAAACCAAGGGAGCATAGGATAAGAATCAGAGAGTGGAAAGAGGGACACCCAGACCTAAAAGTAGAAACACTCACGGAAAAGGAAGCCAGGTACCTTCACGATACGGAAACCACGCCCGAAAGGCCAGTTAGGACTTCTAGAAATAAAACCCCCAAGAAACTAGAGGACTATGTGCTATCTCTCCATGCTAACCAAGTAACCCCCAATAATTACGATGAAGTCCTCAATTTACCCACTGACGAGAAGGAAAAGTGGGAACAGGCGATGGAGAAAGAGATGAACAGCCTGCGTGAGCTAAAGGTATACACGCCCGCAGAGGCCCCTAGTGATAAGACCACCATAGGCACTAGGTGGATATACAAAATAAAGTCTCTAGAGGGAGGTAAATCATTATATAAGGCTAGATTGGTAGCCCAGGGATTTGCCCAACGATTCCCAGACGATTACACAGACACATATTCCCCCACCGTCAGAGCAGAAAGCGTAAAGTGTGCATTGGTGATAGCCTCGATTCTAAACTTAAAAGTACACCAATTCGATGTGCAGACAGCGTATCTCCACGCTGATCTAGATAAGGAAATTTATGTTAGGGCTCCACATAGTAAAAACACACGCAAAGGGGAAACCTGGTTATTGAACAAGAGTCTATACGGACTAAAACAGTCTGGGAAACGGTGGTATGAATGCTTGTCAAAAACATTAAGGTCAATGGGTTTTGAAGCCACCTCTGCCGACAACTGTTTTTTCATCAAAAGGTTGGGTAAATCCATAGAATACGTTCTGGTATATGTTGATGACATTCTATATGTTGGTGACCAAGATCATAAGTGTGAAACATTTGCTAAAGAACTGGGAAAGCACTTCACCTTGAAGGTACTAGGAAAGGTTGACAAGTATCTGGGGGTACAAATTACCAAAACCAACAAAGGCTTCAGACTGTCACAGAGAGAAAAGATAGTGGAATTGCTACATAAATGTTACATGTTTGATGCCAGACCATGTGAAACCCCCATGACACCAGACTTCCTAAAAAACATGTACGATGAGTCAGAGCCTTTTAATGACAATACCTTATACAGATCCATAATAGGCTCCTTACTTTATATAGCGAACTGGACGAGGCCTGACATAGCATTAACTGTCAACCTTCTGTCGAGGCATGTGGGCAAGCCCACCAATTATCATTGGGATGCCACAAAAAGGATACTTAGATACTTAAAGCATAGTACAGAAGCATGCCTATGTCTAGAACCGGAAACATCCGGTAAGCCAGTTCTTTCATGTTATGCAGACGCAGATTGGGCTGGGGACGTGAAATGTAGAAAAAGTACATCAGGGTACATATTTTTCTTGAACGGCAGCCCTGTACATTGGTACACTGGTAAGCAAAACCTAGTGGCTACATCGACTACTGAGGCCGAATATATATGCTTATCCAAAGCTGCGAATAATCTGGTGTGGTTCGATGACTTGCTCTCCAACATCTGGGCCGAACCCACATACCCCATCCACATACATGAAGACAACAAGGCAGCTATCGAAATATCTAGAGCTGATGCTGTGGGTCAAAGGTCGAGACACATAGATATAAAACACAAACACGTTAGGCAACTCTCCAGCATGGGCTTTATTAAAGTATTACATTGTGATACACAAGAACAAACTGCTGACATCTTAACCAAACCTCTGTTAAACAAACAGCATACCTATTTGACATCCAAACTAGGTGTCATACTACACAAATCGATAAACCATGATCAATCCACTTGTGATCTTACGGCCAGGCATCTAGAGGGGGATTTGTTAAGTATAAATGCCTGCCCTCCAAACCTAGTGTTGTAAGGGTTAACTACCCAGGGATCCCTTCACCCACTGACCCCTCCTCACCTGGACTCCGCCCCTGGAGTACTTAAGGGTCATCCATGCGGTCTGAGCTCCATTCTAGCTGCAAACCTGTAAGAGAGAAACATTATGTAAATAAACAAACTTGATTATACACATGCCTGTGTATCTCCTTCATTGGGCTCGATCCAAGAACATTCCTACACTCCTGGACCCTGTTTTCAGCCTGAACAGCCTCCTGCAGCACTGTTCCAGCAAAATAGGGTGCGGGAGGCCACGGGAGAGGCCCCCTCGCACCCCATTTTGGCTGGCAAAGTGCTGAAGGCCATCCAGGCTGAAAACGGGGCACAGGAGGCCGCATGAGGTGTCTCCATGCCCCGTTTTGGCCTCCCCTCTTTCCCCCGACTGGCCCGCAGAGGAGAACTGCAATGCTGATCTGGCCCTTGAAGAAATCCAGTTTGACACCCCTGCTCTAGGGGATTAACACCAGCTACTAAGTAGAGAACTACATTCTGGATTAAGGAAAGCTTCCAGATGTTCTCCATGGGCAGCCCCATGTAGAGCATATCGTAGTGGTCCAGATGAGGGTGAGCTCGATGGGGATGGTCCAGATGAGAACAGAGGTTCTTGTTCAGAAGAATGAGAAAAACGTTCTCCCTTCTAATCAGATGAAGATAAGATGATGACGGAGGGACTTGCCCCAAGCAGGGTTCTGACTCAGGCTGCCCCGCTGACGGCATGTTTGATGTTCAGATCTAGTTTCCTGAAGACAACAGGCCCTTCCTTCCTCAGTGCCCCGTCTTCCTTGGATGCTTTGTTTACCCAAAAGATAACAATCCCCACCACTGGCGCCATTGATATCTCTGCCAAGACTGCAGGAGGCAACAAAGAGGCTGAAGAAAGTCACATCACCTGTCAGATGGAGGAAGACCACCAGGTGAGACCAGGGACTCAGGAAGAGAAGAGGACGCCATCAGGGAGGACTTGTTTACTCTGCCGTGGCCTGAGCAAACACAATTGCACAACTGCACACTCAGCCCAGGAACTTAGTCATCCCAGGTTAAACCAGGCAGCAAAGGAACTCGGATTAATGGGGAGGGGCTGATTGCTCTCAACTCCCTCTCTGGAGGAGGAAGAAGAGAGGCCTACATCCATGCTATCATGCTGAGGTTGCAAAAATTCAGAGCCTTGGATAGTACAGTGGTCTAAAGCCCTGTTGTTAACATTAGCTGCCTGCAATTATTGCAGGTTCGAATCTCACCAGGCTCAAGGTTGACTCAGCCTTCCATCCTTTCTAAGGTAGGTAAATTGAGGACCCAGATTGTGGGGGCAATAAGCTGACTTCGTACATATACAAAAGTATGAAGGCTATTGCTTAGCGCATTGTAAGCCGCCCTGAGTCTCCGGAGAAGGGTGGCATATAAATCAAATTTAAAAAAAAATTGCACAAAACAAAAGGATTGGGTCTTCACTGTCTCTGTGTGGCTGCATTGTGACCACCTGGTTTTTGTAGTCAATTCTGGGTAGCCCTAACACTCTCCCACAGCCACTCCTGTTGCCAAATTTGTCACTTGGTAGAGAGACGGGCACAATGCAATTTCACAGAATCATAGAATCACAGGCCTAGAAAGAACCTCAGAAGTCTTCTAGTCCAACTCCCTGGCTCAAGCAGGAGACCGTAGACCATCCGGGGGAAATCTCTTCCTAAAAACCTCCAGTGATGGAGCACCCACAACTTCTAGAGGCAAGCCATTCCACCAATTAACGGTTCTCACTGTCAGGAAGTTCCAGGTTGGATCTCTCTTGAATGAGCTTCCACCTATTGGCTTTTGTCCTATCCTCAGATGCTTTGGGGAATAAGTTCAACCCCTCTTCCTTGTGACAGCTCCTCAAGTACTGGAAGGCAGTTATCATGTTCTCCACCATCCCTAATCCAGAGAGAGAGAGAGAGAGAGAGAGAGAGAGAGAGAGAGAGA